>WNGS01087021.1:7708459-7750981 GCA_020271785.1 Procambarus virginalis
TACTCTATCTTCTCCACTTGATGGCCATCTACTAATGCGTGTTAACTGCAGTTTTGTAAGGAGGGATTATAGAGCGTGGCTTTCTTACCATGTTTGAGGATACCTCAAACACAAGAAGGATGGCAGAGCAGAATGCTACACAAGGTGGCAGAGCAGAATGGGGGTGTGAGAAATCCTTTTTAAAAGGTCAAGGTATGACCAAAGGTAGTGGGATGAATGTTTTTGGTTCTAGCACAGCATCTGGCTCAAGCAGTAACATATCTGCTCGCCTACCTTCTTTTCGAGGACCACGTGACTTGACGCTGTCAGCTTCATCCTCTGCAACTCCTGTGAAGCCATCCCTCATGTCCAGAACTCGGAAACATTTTCTCTCCAAATATTCCTGTTAGGAGAGGAAAAACTGAAATCATAGATTCTCGCTCGGATAAGGCACCAAAACGTAATCGTGAACGGGATAAAAAAGAAGGGGGTAGAGGACGAGGGCGTGGAAGAGAGTATATTCAAACTACAGCTCTCTATTTGGTGAAAGGATTGCTGCTGCTTCCCAAAAGCGAGGAGCAGTGGAGGATATGTTGTTGGTAGAGGTGGTGGTGGTGGTACTGGAAAAAAACCTGGCTTCATACATAACCTGTTCTTAATCTGGACACAGTCAAACAATATTGATACGGAACATGAAGACCAAAGAAAGAAATATGCGAGATGACTTTATTGATGACCCAGATGATGTTATTGGACGAGATGGTAATGGTGATCTGTTCCCGTACAACTACCAATGGTACACGGGAAGAGTGTTTAAGAAGAAGACGAGGGAAAAAATATAAAAGAATTTAAACATGATGCCTCTACAGATTTAATAGTTGATGGTATTACAGTTAAAAGTGAGCCAGTTGAATCTAATGAAGCTTTTGAGTATTTAGACAAAAAATTCCAAAGGTAGAAGATAGAGAAGTGCCTGTGAAGGGTGGCTTACCAGCCAGAAAAAGCTCCAGAACCTAGAGTCGCTCAACTTTTAGCAGGAAAACATGAAGATTTCATGTTCTTTTTCAGCTGCCAAATTCTCTTCCAAGTCATCCACCAGAAGTCAACAAGAATCCAGTGGTACCCAATTACAGACTCAAGCTAAACAGCAGAGGGAAAAGTTTTCTAAGAATATAGACCTAGATGAGGATGGTGACCAGAAATCCAATCACCAATATTGTACACTAAAAACATTACCTGAAGGGCAGATTGGAAATTTAAAGGTTTACAAGTCTGGCAAAGTAGAACTATGGCAAGAGAAATCCGTGCGAGGAGTAATCTCCACCTCAACACTGTCTAGAAAGTCCTACTGAAACTTGACAGCCGAGGAGGAGGATTAATACGGCTTCCATTCAATTGGGTCCCCCGAATCTACACCTACTCCACGCTTCTACCGACGTCCCCTTTTCCGTTCGCCAAAGAGATCTACGCCTACTCCGACGGCCAGTTCGCCAAAGTCTACGCCTACTCCGACGGCCAGTTCGCCAAAGTCTACGCCCTACTTACTGCTGGCCTCGGCTGACTACTCTCCCCTGTTGACCCCAACTGACCCTTAGGTGCCTTAGGCAGCAGAGTTTGTCTGGTGATGAGGATACATGCATGGGCTCCATCAGCATCAGTAACATATCTGTTCCACTAAAACAAGACTTTCTTAAAAAAGGAATGAATGGTGATGATTTGTATCATCTGATGGTTCTAGTGAAGATCGTGAACAGGTGATATCTTCTCAGTTGCTGACAACACCGGAATGTGTTGTGGAAGGGGCAGTAACATTCCCTAATCTTATGGCCCTCCATCACCTAACTTCTGATTTCATCATTACCCTCGAGGTGTATGCTCTGTGTACGCGCCAACAGCGACAATATTTAATAAAAAAGGAGCAGAGTCGAATGAAGTTAACTCCACTCAAGAGGCTACAAAAGCACAACTCTCGAGTGAGCTCTCCATCTGTCCAGTGTCCAGGTGGACCCTTTGCTGTTCGCATATCAGCTTTTCAGCTTGTTGGGTTCACTCACCTCAATATTTCTACTTTAACACGAAATGCATGGACTCTCGAGAAGGTACTCTATTCTTCTCCACTTGATGGCCATCTACTAATGCGTGTTAACTGCAGTTTTGAAGGAGGGATTATAGAGCGTGGCTTTCTTACCATGTTTGAGGATACCTCAAACACAAGAAGGATGGCAGAGCAGAATGCTACACAAGGTGGCAGAGCAGAATGGGGTGTGAGAAATCTTTTTAAAAAGTCAAGGTATGACCAAAGGTAGTGGGATGAATGTTATTGGTTCTAGCACAGCATCTGGCTCAAGCAGTAACATATCTGCTCGCCTACCTTCTTTTCGAGGACCACGTGACTTGACGCTGTCAGCTTCATCCTCTGCAACTCCTGTGAAGCCATCCCTCATGTCCAGAACTCGGAAAACATTTTCTCCAAATATTCCTGTTAGGAGAGGAAAAACTGAAATCATAGATTCTCGCTCGGATAAGGCACCAAACGTAATCGTGAACGGGATAAAAAAGAAGGGGGTAGAGGACGAGGGCGTGGAAGAGAGTATATTCAAACTACAGCTCTCTATTTGGTGAAAGGATTGCTGCTGCTCCCAAAAGCGAGGAGCAGTGGGAGGATATGTTGTTGGTGGAGGTGGTGGTGGTGGTACTGGAAAAGCTGGAGAACCTGGCTTCATACATAAACCTGTTCTTAATCTGGACACAGTCAACAATATTGATACGGAACATGAAGACCAAAAATTGAAAGAAATATTGCGAGATGACCTTATTGATGACCCAGATGATGTTATTGGACGAGATGGTAATGGTGATCTGGTTCCCGTACAACTACCAATGGTAGACACGGGAAGAGTGTTTAAGGAAGAAGACGAGGGAAAAAATATAAAAGAATTTAAACATGATGCCTCTACAGATTTAATAGTTGATGGTATTACAGTTAAAAGTGAGCCAGTTGAATCTAATGAAGCTTTTGAGTATTTAGACAAAAAATTCCAAAGGTAGAAGATAAGAAAGTGCCTGTGAAGGGTGGCTTACCAGCCAGAGAAAAAGCTCCAGAACCTAGAGTCGCTCAACTTTTAGCAGGAAAACATGAAGATTTCATGTTCTTTCAGCTGCCAAATTCTCTTCCAAGTCATCCACCAGAAGTCAAACAAGAATCCAGTGGTACCCAATTACAGACTCAAGCTAAACAGCAGAGGGAAACAGTTTCTAAGAATATAGACCTAGATGAGGATGGTGACCAGAAATCCAATCACCAATATTGTACACTAAAAACATTACCTGAAGGGCAGATTGGAAATTTAAAGGTTTACAAGTCTGGCAAAGTAGAACTATGGCAAGAGAAATCCGTGCGAGGAGTAATCTCCACCTCAACACTGTCTAGAAAGTCCTACTGAAACTTGACAGCCGAGGAGGAGGATTAATACGGCTTCCATTCAATTGGGTCTCCGAAGTCTACACCTACTCCGACGGCCAGTTCGCCAAAAAGATTCTACGCCTACTCCGACGGCCAGTTCGCCAAAGTCTACGCCTACTCCGACGGCCAGTTCGCCAAAGTCTACGCCTACTCTACTGCTGACCTTGCTCGTTCTGGTTAACTGCTGGCCTCGGCTGACTACTCTCCCCTGTTGACCCCAACTGACCCTTAGGTGCCTTAGGGCAGCAGAGTTGGTCTGGTGATGAGGATACATGCATGGGCTCCATCAGCATCAGTAACATATCTGTTCCACTAAAACAAGACTTTCTTAAAAAAGGAATGAATGGTGATGATTTGTATCATCTGATGGTTCTAGTGAAAGATCGTGAACAGGTGATATCTTCTCAGTTGCTGACAACACCGGAATGTGTTGTGGAAGGGGCAGTAACATTCCCTAATCTTATGGCCCTCCATCACCTAACTTCTGATTTCATCATTACCCTCGAGGTGTATGCTCTGTGTACGCGCCAACAGCGACAATATTTAATAAAAAAGGAGCAGAGTCGAATGAAGTTAACTCCACTCAAGAGGCTACAAAAGCACAACTCTCGAGTGAGCTCTCCATCTGTCCAGTGTCCAGGTGGACCCTTTGCTGTTCGCATATCAGCTTTTCAGCTTGTTGGGTTCACTCACCTCAATATTTCTACTTTAACACGAAATGCATGGACTCTCGAGAAGGTACTCTATTCTTCTCCACTTGATGGCCATCTACTAATGCGTGTTAACTGCAGTTTTGAAGGAGGGATTATAGAGCGTGGCTTTCTTACCATGTTTGAGGATACCTCAAACACAAGAAGGATGGCAGAGCAGAATGCTACACAAGGTGGCAGAGCAGAATGGGGGTGTGAGAAATCCTTTTTTAAAAGGTCAAGGTATGACCAAAGGTAGTGGGATGAATGTTATTGGTTCTAGCACAGCATCTGGCTCAAGCAGTAACATATCTGCTCGCCTACCTTCTTTTCGAGGACCACGTGACTTGACGCTGTCAGCTTCATCCTCTGCAACTCCTGTGAAGCCATCCCTCATGTCCAGAACTCGGAAAACATTTTCTCCAAATATTCCTGTTAGGAGAGGAAAAACTGAAATCATAGATTCTCGCTCGGATAAGGCACCAAAACGTAATCGTGAACGGGATAAAAAAGAAGGGGGTAGAGGACGAGGGCGTGGAAGAGAGTATATTCAAACTACAGCTCTCTATTTGGTGAAAGGATTGCTGCTGCTTCCCAAAAGCGAGGAGCAGTGGGAGGATATGTTGTTGGTAGAGGTGGTGGTGGTGGTACTGGAAAACCTGGCTTCATACATAAACCTGTTCTTAATCTGGACACAGTCAACAATATTGATACGGAACATGAAGACCAAAAATTGAAAGAAATATTGCGAGATGACTTTATTGATGACCCAGATGATGTTATTGGACGAGATGGTAATGGTGATCTGGTTCCCGTACAACTACCAATGGTAGACACGGGAAGAGTGTTTAAGGAAGAAGACGAGGGAAAAAATATAAAAGAATTTAAACATGATGCCTCTACAGATTTAATAGTTGATGGTATTACAGTTAAAAGTGAGCCAGTTGAATCTAATGAAGCTTTTGAGTATTTAGACAAAAAATTCCAAAGGTAGAAGATAAGAAAGTGCCTGTGAAGGGTGGCTTACCAGCCAGAGAAAAAGCTCCAGAACCTAGAGTCGCTCAACTTTTAGCAGGAAAACATGAAGATTTCATGTTCTTTCAGCTGCCAAATTCTCTTCCAAGTCATCCACCAGAAGTCAAACAAGAATCCAGTGGTACCCAATTACAGACTCAAGCTAAACAGCAGAGGGAAACAGTTTCTAAGAATATAGACCTAGATGAGGATGGTGACCAGAAATCCAATCACCAATATTGTACACTAAAAACATTACCTGAAGGGCAGATTGGAAATTTAAAGGTTTACAAGTCTGGCAAAGTAGAACTATGGCAAGAGAAATCCGTGCGAGGAGTAATCTCCACCTCAACACTGTCTAGAAAGTCCTACTGAAACTTGACAGCCGAGGAGGAGATTAATACGGCTTCCATTCAATTGGGTCCCCGAAGTCTACACCTACTCCGACGGCCAGTTCGCCAAAAAGATTCTACGCCTACTCCGACGGCCAGTTCGCCAAAGTGTACGCCTACTCCGACGGCCAGTTCGCCAAAGTCTACGCCTACTCTACTGCTGACCTTGCTCGTTCTGGTTAACTGCTGGCCTCGGCTGACTACTCTCCCCTGTTGACCCCAACTGACCCTTAGGTGCCTTAGGGCAGCAGAGTTGGTCTGGTGATGAGGATACATGCATGGGCTCCATCAGCATCAGTAACATATCTGTTCCACTAAAACAAGACTTTCTTAAAAAAGGAATGAATGGTGATGATTTGTATCATCTGATGGTTCTAGTGAAAGATCGTGAACAGGTGATATCTTCTCAGTTGCTGACAACACCGGAATGTGTTGTGGAAGGGGCAGTAACATTCCCTAATCTTATGGCCCTCCATCACCTAACTTCTGATTTCATCATTACCCTCGAGGTGTATGCTCTGTGTACGCGCCAACAGCGACAATATTTAATAAAAAAGGAGCAGAGTCGAATGAAGTTAACTCCACTCAAGAGGCTACAAAAGCACAACTCTCGAGTGAGCTCTCCATCTGTCCAGTGTCCAGGTGGACCCTTTGCTGTTCGCATATCAGCTTTTCAGCTTGTTGGGTTCACTCACCTCAATATTTCTACTTTAACACGAAATGCATGGACTCTCGAGAAGGTACTCTATTCTTCTCCACTTGATGGCCATCTACTAATGCGTGTTAACTGCAGTTTTGAAGGAGGGATTATAGAGCGTGGCTTTCTTACCATGTTTGAGGATACCTCAAACACAAGAAGGATGGCAGAGCAGAATGCTACACAAGGTGGCAGAGCAGAATGGGGGTGTGAGAAATCCTTTTTTAAAAGGTCAAGGTATGACCAAAGGTAGTGGGATGAATGTTATTGGTTCTAGCACAGCATCTGGCTCAAGCAGTAACATATCTGCTCGCCTACCTTCTTTTCGAGGACCACGTGACTTGACGCTGTCAGCTTCATCCTCTGCAACTCCTGTGAAGCCATCCCTCATGTCCAGAACTCGGAAAACATTTTCTCCAAATATTCCTGTTAGGAGAGGAAAAACTGAAATCATAGATTCTCGCTCGGATAAGGCACCAAAACGTAATCGTGAACGGGATAAAAAAGAAGGGGGTAGAGGACGAGGGCGTGGAAGAGAGTATATTCAAACTACAGCTCTCTATTTGGTGAAAGGATTGCTGCTGCTTCCCAAAAGCGAGGAGCAGTGGGAGGATATGTTGTTGGTAGAGGTGGTGGTGGTGGTACTGGAAAAGCTGGAAAACCTGGCTTCATACATAAACCTGTTCTTAATCTGGACACAGTCAACAATATTGATACGGAACATGAAGACCAAAAATTGAAAGAAATATTGCGAGATGACTTTATTGATGACCCAGATGATGTTATTGGACGAGATGGTAATGGTGATCTGGTTCCCGTACAACTACCAATGGTAGACACGGGAAGAGTGTTTAAGGAAGAAGACGAGGGAAAAAATATAAAAGAATTTAAACATGATGCCTCTACAGATTTAATAGTTGATGGTATTACAGTTAAAAGTGAGCCAGTTGAATCTAATGAAGCTTTTGAGTATTTAGACAAAAAATTCCAAAGGTAGAAGATAAGAAAGTGCCTGTGAAGGGTGGCTTACCAGCCAGAGAAAAAGCTCCAGAACCTAGAGTCGCTCAACTTTTAGCAGGAAAACATGAAGATTTCATGTTCTTTCAGCTGCCAAATTCTCTTCCAAGTCATCCACCAGAAGTCAAACAAGAATCCAGTGGTACCCAATTACAGACTCAAGCTAAACAGCAGAGGGAAACAGTTTCTAAGAATATAGACCTAGATGAGGATGGTGACCAGAAATCCAATCACCAATATTGTACACTAAAAACATTACCTGAAGGGCAGATTGGAAATTTAAAGGTTTACAAGTCTGGCAAAGTAGAACTATGGCAAGAGAAATCCGTGCGAGGAGTAATCTCCACCTCAACACTGTCTAGAAAGTCCTACTGAAACTTGACAGCCGAGGAGGAGAATTAATACGGCTTCCATTCAATTGGGTCCCCGAAGTCTACACCTACTCCGACGGCCAGTTCGCCAAAAAGATTCTACGCCTACTCCGACGGCCAGTTCGCCAAAGTGTACGCCTACTCCGACGGCCAGTTCGCCAAAGTCTACGCCTACTCTACTGCTGACCTTGCTCGTTCTGGTTAACTGCTGGCCTCGGCTGACTACTCTCCCCTGTTGACCCCAACTGACCCTTAGGTGCCTTAGGGCAGCAGAGTTGGTCTGGTGATGAGGATACATGCATGGGCTCCATCAGCATCAGTAACATATCTGTTCCACTAAAACAAGACTTTCTTAAAAAAGGAATGAATGGTGATGATTTGTATCATCTGATGGTTCTAGTGAAAGATCGTGAACAGGTGATATCTTCTCAGTTGCTGACAACACCGGAATGTGTTGTGGAAGGGGCAGTAACATTCCCTAATCTTATGGCCCTCCATCACCTAACTTCTGATTTCATCATTACCCTCGAGGTGTATGCTCTGTGTACGCGCCAACAGCGACAATATTTAATAAAAAAGGAGCAGAGTCGAATGAAGTTAACTCCACTCAAGAGGCTACAAAAGCACAACTCTCGAGTGAGCTCTCCATCTGTCCAGTGTCCAGGTGGACCCTTTGCTGTTCGCATATCAGCTTTTCAGCTTGTTGGGTTCACTCACCTCAATATTTCTACTTTAACACGAAATGCATGGACTCTCGAGAAGGTACTCTATTCTTCTCCACTTGATGGCCATCTACTAATGCGTGTTAACTGCAGTTTTGAAGGAGGGATTATAGAGCGTGGCTTTCTTACCATGTTTGAGGATACCTCAAACACAAGAAGGATGGCAGAGCAGAATGCTACACAAGGTGGCAGAGCAGAATGGGGGTGTGAGAAATCCTTTTTTAAAAGGTCAAGGTATGACCAAAGGTAGTGGGATGAATGTTATTGGTTCTAGCACAGCATCTGGCTCAAGCAGTAACATATCTGCTCGCCTACCTTCTTTTCGAGGACCACGTGACTTGACGCTGTCAGCTTCATCCTCTGCAACTCCTGTGAAGCCATCCCTCATGTCCAGAACTCGGAAAACATTTTCTCCAAATATTCCTGTTAGGAGAGGAAAAACTGAAATCATAGATTCTCGCTCGGATAAGGCACCAAAACGTAATCGTGAACGGGATAAAAAAGAAGGGGGTAGAGGACGAGGGCGTGGAAGAGAGTATATTCAAACTACAGCTCTCTATTTGGTGAAAGGATTGCTGCTGCTTCCCAAAAGCGAGGAGCAGTGGGAGGATATGTTGTTGGTAGAGGTGGTGGTGGTGGTACTGGAAAACCTGGCTTCATACATAAACCTGTTCTTAATCTGGACACAGTCAACAATATTGATACGGAACATGAAGACCAAAAATTGAAAGAAATATTGCGAGATGACTTTATTGATGACCCAGATGATGTTATTGGACGAGATGGTAATGGTGATCTGGTTCCCGTACAACTACCAATGGTAGACACGGGAAGAGTGTTTAAGGAAGAAGACGAGGGAAAAAATATAAAAGAATTTAAACATGATGCCTCTACAGATTTAATAGTTGATGGTATTACAGTTAAAAGTGAGCCAGTTGAATCTAATGAAGCTTTTGAGTATTTAGACAAAAAATTCCAAAGGTAGAAGATAAGAAAGTGCCTGTGAAGGGTGGCTTACCAGCCAGAGAAAAAGCTCCAGAACCTAGAGTCGCTCAACTTTTAGCAGGAAAACATGAAGATTTCATGTTCTTTCAGCTGCCAAATTCTCTTCCAAGTCATCCACCAGAAGTCAAACAAGAATCCAGTGGTACCCAATTACAGACTCAAGCTAAACAGCAGAGGGAAACAGTTTCTAAGAATATAGACCTAGATGAGGATGGTGACCAGAAATCCAATCACCAATATTGTACACTAAAAACATTACCTGAAGGGCAGATTGGAAATTTAAAGGTTTACAAGTCTGGCAAAGTAGAACTATGGCAAGAGAAATCCGTGCGAGGAGTAATCTCCACCTCAACACTGTCTAGAAAGTCCTACTGAAACTTGACAGCCGAGGAGGAGAATTAATACGGCTTCCATTCAATTGGGTCCCCGAAGTCTACACCTACTCCGACGGCCAGTTCGCCAAAAAGATTCTACGCCTACTCCGACGGCCAGTTCGCCTACGCCTACTCCGACGGCCAGTTCGCCAAAGTCTACGCCTACTCTACTGCTGACCTTGCTCGTTCTGGTTAACTGCTGGCCTCGGCTGACTACTCTCCCCTGTTGACCCCAACTGACCCTTAGGTGCCTTAGGGCAGCAGAGTTGGTCTGGTGATGAGGATACATGCATGGGCTCCATCAGCATCAGTAACATATCTGTTCCACTAAAACAAGACTTTCTTAAAAAAGGAATGAATGGTGATGATTTGTATCATCTGATGGTTCTAGTGAAAGATCGTGAACAGGTGATATCTTCTCAGTTGCTGACAACACCGGAATGTGTTGTGGAAGGGGCAGTAACATTCCCTAATCTTATGGCCCTCCATCACCTAACTTCTGATTTCATCATTACCCTCGAGGTGTATGCTCTGTGTACGCGCCAACAGCGACAATATTTAATAAAAAAGGAGCAGAGTCGAATGAAGTTAACTCCACTCAAGAGGCTACAAAAGCACAACTCTCGAGTGAGCTCTCCATCTGTCCAGTGTCCAGGTGGACCCTTTGCTGTTCGCATATCAGCTTTTCAGCTTGTTGGGTTCACTCACCTCAATATTTCTACTTTAACACGAAATGCATGGACTCTCGAGAAGGTACTCTATTCTTCTCCACTTGATGGCCATCTACTAATGCGTGTTAACTGCAGTTTTGAAGGAGGGATTATAGAGCGTGGCTTTCTTACCATGTTTGAGGATACCTCAAACACAAGAAGGATGGCAGAGCAGAATGCTACACAAGGTGGCAGAGCAGAATGGGGGTGTGAGAAATCCTTTTTTAAAAGGTCAAGGTATGACCAAAGGTAGTGGGATGAATGTTATTGGTTCTAGCACAGCATCTGGCTCAAGCAGTAACATATCTGCTCGCCTACCTTCTTTTCGAGGACCACGTGACTTGACGCTGTCAGCTTCATCCTCTGCAACTCCTGTGAAGCCATCCCTCATGTCCAGAACTCGGAAAACATTTTCTCCAAATATTCCTGTTAGGAGAGGAAAAACTGAAATCATAGATTCTCGCTCGGATAAGGCACCAAAACGTAATCGTGAACGGGATAAAAAAGAAGGGGGTAGAGGACGAGGGCGTGGAAGAGAGTATATTCAAACTACAGCTCTCTATTTGGTGAAAGGATTGCTGCTGCTTCCCAAAAGCGAGGAGCAGTGGGAGGATATGTTGTTGGTAGAGGTGGTGGTGGTGGTACTGGAAAACCTGGCTTCATACATAAACCTGTTCTTAATCTGGACACAGTCAACAATATTGATACGGAACATGAAGACCAAAAATTGAAAGAAATATTGCGAGATGACTTTATTGATGACCCAGATGATGTTATTGGACGAGATGGTAATGGTGATCTGGTTCCCGTACAACTACCAATGGTAGACACGGGAAGAGTGTTTAAGGAAGAAGACGAGGGAAAAAATATAAAAGAATTTAAACATGATGCCTCTACAGATTTAATAGTTGATGGTATTACAGTTAAAAGTGAGCCAGTTGAATCTAATGAAGCTTTTGAGTATTTAGACAAAAATTCCAAAGGTAGAAGATAAGAAAGTGCCTGTGAAGGGTGGCTTACCAGCCAGAGAAAAAGCTCCAGAACCTAGAGTCGCTCAACTTTTAGCAGGAAAACATGAAGATTTCATGTTCTTTCAGCTGCCAAATTCTCTTCCAAGTCATCCACCAGAAGTCAAACAAGAATCCAGTGGTACCCAATTACAGACTCAAGCTAAACAGCAGAGGGAAACAGTTTCTAAGAATATAGACCTAGATGAGGATGGTGACCAGAAATCCAATCACCAATATTGTACACTAAAAACATTACCTGAAGGGCAGATTGGAAATTTAAAGGTTTACAAGTCTGGCAAAGTAGAACTATGGCAAGAGAAATCCGTGCGAGGAGTAATCTCCACCTCAACACTGTCTAGAAAGTCCTACTGAAACTTGACAGCCGAGGAGGAGAATTAATACGGCTTCCATTCAATTGGGTCCCCGAAGTCTACACCTACTCCGACGGCCAGTTCGCCAAAAAGATTCTACGCCTACTCCGACGGCCAGTTCGCCAAAGTGTACGCCTACTCCGACGGCCAGTTCGCCAAAGTCTACGCCTACTCTACTGCTGACCTTGCTCGTTCTGGTTAACTGCTGGCCTCGGCTGACTACTCTCCCCTGTTGACCCCAACTGACCCTTAGGTGCCTTAGGGCAGCAGAGTTGGTCTGGTGATGAGGATACATGCATGGGCTCCATCAGCATCAGTAACATATCTGTTCCACTAAAACAAGACTTTCTTAAAAAAGGAATGAATGGTGATGATTTGTATCATCTGATGGTTCTAGTGAAAGATCGTGAACAGGTGATATCTTCTCAGTTGCTGACAACACCGGAATGTGTTGTGGAAGGGGCAGTAACATTCCCTAATCTTATGGCCCTCCATCACCTAACTTCTGATTTCATCATTACCCTCGAGGTGTATGCTCTGTGTACGCGCCAACAGCGACAATATTTAATAAAAAAGGAGCAGAGTCGAATGAAGTTAACTCCACTCAAGAGGCTACAAAAGCACAACTCTCGAGTGAGCTCTCCATCTGTCCAGTGTCCAGGTGGACCCTTTGCTGTTCGCATATCAGCTTTTCAGCTTGTTGGGTTCACTCACCTCAATATTTCTACTTTAACACGAAATGCATGGACTCTCGAGAAGGTACTCTATTCTTCTCCACTTGATGGCCATCTACTAATGCGTGTTAACTGCAGTTTTGAAGGAGGGATTATAGAGCGTGGCTTTCTTACCATGTTTGAGGATACCTCAAACACAAGAAGGATGGCAGAGCAGAATGCTACACAAGGTGGCAGAGCAGAATGGGGGTGTGAGAAATCCTTTTTTAAAAGGTCAAGGTATGACCAAAGGTAGTGGGATGAATGTTATTGGTTCTAGCACAGCATCTGGCTCAAGCAGTAACATATCTGCTCGCCTACCTTCTTTTCGAGGACCACGTGACTTGACGCTGTCAGCTTCATCCTCTGCAACTCCTGTGAAGCCATCCCTCATGTCCAGAACTCGGAAAACATTTTCTCCAAATATTCCTGTTAGGAGAGGAAAAACTGAAATCATAGATTCTCGCTCGGATAAGGCACCAAAACGTAATCGTGAACGGGATAAAAAAGAAGGGGGTAGAGGACGAGGGCGTGGAAGAGAGTATATTCAAACTACAGCTCTCTATTTGGTGAAAGGATTGCTGCTGCTTCCCAAAAGCGAGGAGCAGTGGGAGGATATGTTGTTGGTAGAGGTGGTGGTGGTGGTACTGGAAAACCTGGCTTCATACATAAACCTGTTCTTAATCTGGACACAGTCAACAATATTGATACGGAACATGAAGACCAAAAATTGAAAGAAATATTGCGAGATGACTTTATTGATGACCCAGATGATGTTATTGGACGAGATGGTAATGGTGATCTGGTTCCCGTACAACTACCAATGGTAGACACGGGAAGAGTGTTTAAGGAAGAAGACGAGGGAAAAAATATAAAAGAATTTAAACATGATGCCTCTACAGATTTAATAGTTGATGGTATTACAGTTAAAAGTGAGCCAGTTGAATCTAATGAAGCTTTTGAGTATTTAGACAAAAATTCCAAGGTAGAAGATAAGAAAGTGCCTGTGAAGGGTGGCTTACCAGCCAGAGAAAAAGCTCCAGAACCTAGAGTCGCTCAACTTTTAGCAGGAAAACATGAAGATTTCATGTTCTTTCAGCTGCCAAATTCTCTTCCAAGTCATCCACCAGAAGTCAAACAAGAATCCAGTGGTACCCAATTACAGACTCAAGCTAAACAGCAGAGGGAAACAGTTTCTAAGAATATAGACCTAGATGAGGATGGTGACCAGAAATCCAATCACCAATATTGTACACTAAAAACATTACCTGAAGGGCAGATTGGAAATTTAAAGGTTTACAAGTCTGGCAAAGTAGAACTATGGCAAGAGAAATCCGTGCGAGGAGTAATCTCCACCTCAACACTGTCTAGAAAGTCCTACTGAACTTGACAGCCGAGGAGGAGAATTAATACGGCTTCCATTCAATTGGGTCCCCGAAGTCTACACCTACTCCGACGGCCAGTTCGCCAAAAGATTCTACGCCTACTCCGACGGCCAGTTCGCCAAAGTGTACGCCTACTCCGACGGCCAGTTCGCCAAAGTCTACGCCTACTCTACTGCTGACCTTGCTCGTTCTGGTTAACTGCTGGCCTCGGCTGACTACTCTCCCCTGTTGACCCCAACTGACCCTTAGGTGCCTTAGGGCAGCAGAGTTGGTCTGGTGATGAGGATACATGCATGGGCTCCATCAGCATCAGTAAACATATCTGTTCCACTAAACAAGACTTTCTTAAAAAAGGNCTAATCTTCGCCTTTCTAGAGAACGTAATTTAAGCTTTGACAATCTACGTGACAACGCCGCCCACGGCGACAACGACAACGCCATCCTCTTCCTTCACAAACAATCCTTTGTTGTGATCGTGTGTACTCCTGTCTTGCCACTCCTGTACACTGAGGTAATGTGGTGTGCACCTAATGGCTGGATGGCAGCGTCCCAGTTTTCGCATTTCCCCCGTCGCTTGTACAACCCTTATGAGTTTTGTATCTCCTACTCTGTGCTATGTGATAACCAATCATTTTCAAATGGATATCCAAACGGCATTGTTCGTTCAAAATGTTCAATAGACATTATAAAACTAACAAATCTCTTGTTAAATGGGACAAGTCAAAGGTATAAAATTCGCATATAAATCTGTGAAGATGGAAAAATAAAGGTATTGGGAAAGAAGGATGTCCCAGCTGTGTTACCGAGTTGTACCAGAGCCCCAAAGTGGGGCTGATGCTGACCACTTCGAGTCCCTGTACACTCCTACGGCCCCGAGGAGGACGAAGAACACGGAGCCGAGGTTTATCCACCAAAAATATTTTTATTAATTTTTCAAGTTAACACACATATATTACACTTATACGCCGAGGGCAAAGAATATGGCGCCGATTTTTATCGAGCAATAGAAATATTTAATTAATTTTTCGAATTAACACACACTATATATAACACACACAAACTACCTACCAGATTATTCAAAATGACAAGCCCGAACTGAAACTCCCACAGATTGTTGCAGTCATCAATAAACTTTTAACAAATATATAAACATGCTGAAGATGACGACGTATTAGTATTCAAGCTTCGAGATCCGGGTAGTCAACATCGAATCAAAGGAGCAGAACCAAAAGAGCAGATTTTTCTATGTTTTTGGGCAGATTGTCTACAAGATTATAGAAAATGTGGAACACAAGGCAAATTGGCAAGAGAAATCCGTGCGAGGAGTAATCTCCACCTCAACACTGTCTAGAAAGTCCTACTGAAACTTGACAGCCGAAGAGGAGGATGATACGGTTTCCATTCAATTGGGTCCCCGAAGTCTACACCTACTCCGACGGCCAGTTCGCCAAAAAGATTCTACGCCTTTCCGACGGCCAGTTCGCCAAAGTCTACGCCTACTCCGACGGCCAGTTCGCCAAAGTCTACGCCTACTCCGACGGCCAGTTCGCCAAAGTCTACGCCTACTCCGACGGCCATTCGCCAAAGTCTACGCCTACTCCGATGGCCAGTTCGCCAAAGTCTACGCCTACTCCGACGGCCAGTTCGCCAAAGTCTACGCCTACTCTACTGCTGACCTTGCTCGTTCTGGTTAACTGCTGGCCTCGGCTGACTACTCTCCCCTGTTGACCCCAACTGACCCTTAGGTGCCTTAGGGCAGCAGAGTTGGTCTGGTGATGAGGATACATGCATGGGCTCCATCAGCATCAGTAACATATCTGTTCCACTAAAACAAGACTTTCTTAAAAAAGGAATGAATGGTGATGATTTGTATCATCTGATGGTTCTAGTGAAGCATCGTGAACAGGTGATATCTTCTCAGTTGCTGACAACACCGGAATGTGTTGTGGAAGGGGCAGTAACATTCCCTAATCTTATGGCCCTCCATCACCTCACTTCTGATTTCAACATTACCCTCGAGGTGTATGCTCTGTGTACGCGCCAACAGCGACAACATTTAATAAAAAGGAGCAGAGTCGAATGAAGTTAACTCCACTCAAGAGGCTACAAAAGCACAACTCTCGAGTGAGCTCTCCATCTGTCCAGTGTCCAGGTGGACCCTTTGCTGTTCGCATATCAGCTTTTCAGCTTGTTGGGTTCACTCACCTCAATATTTCTACTTTAACACGAAATGCATGGACTCTCGAGAAGGTACTCTATTCTTCTCCACTTGATGGCCATCTACTCATGCGTGTTAACTGCAGTTTTGAAGGAGGGATTATAGAGCGTGGCTTTCTTACCATGTTTGAGGATACCTCAAACACAAGAAGGATGGCAGAGCAGAATGCTACACAAGGTGGCAGAGCAGAATGGGGGTGTGAGAAATCCTTTTTTAAAAGGTCAAGGTATGACCAAAGGTAGTGGGATGAATGTTATTGGTTCTAGCACAGCATCTTGCTCAAGCAGTAACATATCTGCTCGCCTACCTTCTTTTCGAGGACCACGTGATTTGACGCTGTCAGCTTCATCCTCTGCAACTCCTGTGAAGCCATCCCTCATGTCCAGAACTCGGAAAACATTTTCTCCAAATATTCCTGTTAGGAGAGGAAAAACTGAAATCATAGATTCTCGCTCGGATAAGGCACCAAAACGTAATCGTGAACGGGATAAAAAAGAAGGGGTAGAGGACGAGGGCGTGGAAGAGAGTATATTCAAACTACAGCTCTCTATTTGGTGAAAGGATTGCTGCTGCTCCCCAAAAGCGAGGAGCAGTGGGAGGATATGTTGTTGGTGGAGGTGGTGGTGGTGGTACTGGAAAAGCTGGAGAACCTGGCTCCATACATAAACCTGTTCTTAATCTGGACACAGTCAACAATATTGATACGGAACATGAAGACCAAAAATTGAAAGAAATATTGCGAGATGACTTTATTGATGACCCAGATGATGTTATTGGACGAGATGGTAATGGTGATCTGGTTCCCGTACAACTACCAATGGTAGACACGGGAAGAGTGTTTAAGGAAGAAGACGAGGGAAAAAATATAAAAGAATTTAAACATGATGCCTCTACAGATTTAATAGTTGATGGTATTACAGTTAAAAGTGAGCCAGTTGAATCTAATGAAGCTTTTGAGTATTTAGACAAAAAATTCCAAAGGTAGAAGATAAGAAAGTGCCTGTGAAGGGTGGCTTACCAGCCAGAGAAAAAGCTCCAGAACCTAGAGTCGCTCAACTTTTAGCAGGAAAACATGAAGATTTCATGTTCTTTCAGCTGCCAAATTCTCTTCCAAGTCATCCACCAGAAGTCAAACAAGAATCCAGTGGTACCCAATTACAGACTCAAGCTAAACAGCAGAGGGAAACAGTTTCTAAGAATATAGACCTAGATGAGGATGGTGACCAGAAATCCAATCACCAATATTGTACACTAAAAACATTACCTGAAGGGCAGATTGGAAATTTAAAGGTTTACAAGTCTGGCAAAGTAGAACTATGGCAAGAGAAATCCGTGCGAGGAGTAATCTCCACCTCAACACTGTCTAGAAAGTCCTACTGAAACTTGACAGCCGAGGAGGAGGATTAATACGGCTTCCATTCAATTGGGTCCCCGAAGTCTACACCTACTCCGACGGCCAGTTCGCCAAAAAGAGTCTACGCCTACTCCGACGGCCAGTTCGCCAAAGTGTACGCCTACTCCGACGGCCAGTTCGCCAAAGTCTACGCCTACTCTACTGCTGACCTTGCTCGTTCTGGTTAACTGCTGGCCTCGGCTGACTACTCTCCCCTGTTGACCCCAACTGACCCTTAGGTGCCTTAGGGCAGCAGAGTTGGTCTGGTGATGAGGATACATGCATGGGCTCCATCAGCATCAGTAACATATCTGTTCCACTAAAACAAGACTTTCTTAAAAAAGGAATGAATGGTGATGATTTGTATCATCTGATGGTTCTAGTGAAAGATCGTGAACAGGTGATATCTTCTCAGTTGCTGACAACACCGGAATGTGTTGTGGAAGGGGCAGTAACATTCCCTAATCTTATGGCCCTCCATCACCTAACTTCTGATTTCATCATTACCCTCGAGGTGTATGCTCTGTGTACGCGCCAACAGCGACAATATTTAATAAAAAAGGAGCAGAGTCGAATGAAGTTAACTCCACTCAAGAGGCTACAAAAGCACAACTCTCGAGTGAGCTCTCCATCTGTCCAGTGTCCAGGTGGACCCTTTGCTGTTCGCATATCAGCTTTTCAGCTTGTTGGGTTCACTCACCTCAATATTTCTACTTTAACACGAAATGCATGGACTCTCGAGAAGGTACTCTATTCTTCTCCACTTGATGGCCATCTACTAATGCGTGTTAACTGCAGTTTTGAAGGAGGGATTATAGAGCGTGGCTTTCTTACCATGTTTGAGGATACCTCAAACACAAGAAGGATGGCAGAGCAGAATGCTACACAAGGTGGCAGAGCAGAATGGGGGTGTGAGAAATCCTTTTTTAAAAGGTCAAGGTATGACCAAAGGTAGTGGGATGAATGTTATTGGTTCTAGCACAGCATCTGGCTCAAGCAGTAACATATCTGCTCGCCTACCTTCTTTTCGAGGACCACGTGACTTGACGCTGTCAGCTTCATCCTCTGCAACTCCTGTGAAGCCATCCCTCATGTCCAGAACTCGGAAAACATTTTCTCCAAATATTCCTGTTAGGAGAGGAAAAACTGAAATCATAGATTCTCGCTCGGATAAGGCACCAAAACGTAATCGTGAACGGGATAAAAAAGAAGGGGGTAGAGGACGAGGGCGTGGAAGAGAGTATATTCAAACTACAGCTCTCTATTTGGTGAAAGGATTGCTGCTGCTTCCCAAAAGCGAGGAGCAGTGGGAGGATATGTTGTTGGTAGAGGTGGTGGTGGTGGTACTGGAAAAGCTGGAAAACCTGGCTTCATACATAAACCTGTTCTTAATCTGGACACAGTCAACAATATTGATACGGAACATGAAGACCAAAAATTGAAAGAAATATTGCGAGATGACTTTATTGATGACCCAGATGATGTTATTGGACGAGATGGTAATGGTGATCTGGTTCCCGTACAACTACCAATGGTAGACACGGGAAGAGTGTTTAAGGAAGAAGACGAGGGAAAAAATATAAAAGAATTTAAACATGATGCCTCTACA
Organism: Procambarus virginalis; assembly: GCA_020271785.1. Lineage (NCBI taxonomy): Eukaryota > Metazoa > Arthropoda > Malacostraca > Decapoda > Cambaridae > Procambarus > Procambarus virginalis. The sequence continues at coordinate 7,727,592 of WNGS01087021.1, forward strand.
GATTTAATAGTTGATGGTATTACAGTTAAAAGTGAGCCAGTTGAATCTAATGAAGCTTTTGAGTATTTAGACAAAAAATTCCAAAGGTAGAAGATAAGAAAGTGCCTGTGAAGGGTGGCTTACCAGCCAGAGAAAAAGCTCCAGAACCTAGAGTCGCTCAACTTTTAGCAGGAAAACATGAAGATTTCATGTTCTTTCAGCTGCCAAATTCTCTTCCAAGTCATCCACCAGAAGTCAAACAAGAATCCAGTGGTACCCAATTACAGACTCAAGCTAAACAGCAGAGGGAAACAGTTTCTAAGAATATAGACCTAGATGAGGATGGTGACCAGAAATCCAATCACCAATATTGTACACTAAAAACATTACCTGAAGGGCAGATTGGAAATTTAAAGGTTTACAAGTCTGGCAAAGTAGAACTATGGCAAGAGAAATCCGTGCGAGGAGTAATCTCCACCTCAACACTGTCTAGAAAGTCCTACTGAAACTTGACAGCCGAGGAGGAGAATTAATACGGCTTCCATTCAATTGGGTCCCCGAAGTCTACACCTACTCCGACGGCCAGTTCGCCAAAAAGATTCTACGCCTACTCCGACGGCCAGTTCGCCAAAGTGTACGCCTACTCCGACGGCCAGTTCGCCAAAGTCTACGCCTACTCTACTGCTGACCTTGCTCGTTCTGGTTAACTGCTGGCCTCGGCTGACTACTCTCCCCTGTTGACCCCAACTGACCCTTAGGTGCCTTAGGGCAGCAGAGTTGGTCTGGTGATGAGGATACATGCATGGGCTCCATCAGCATCAGTAACATATCTGTTCCACTAAAACAAGACTTTCTTAAAAAAGGAATGAATGGTGATGATTTGTATCATCTGATGGTTCTAGTGAAAGATCGTGAACAGGTGATATCTTCTCAGTTGCTGACAACACCGGAATGTGTTGTGGAAGGGGCAGTAACATTCCCTAATCTTATGGCCCTCCATCACCTAACTTCTGATTTCATCATTACCCTCGAGGTGTATGCTCTGTGTACGCGCCAACAGCGACAATATTTAATAAAAAAGGAGCAGAGTCGAATGAAGTTAACTCCACTCAAGAGGCTACAAAAGCACAACTCTCGAGTGAGCTCTCCATCTGTCCAGTGTCCAGGTGGACCCTTTGCTGTTCGCATATCAGCTTTTCAGCTTGTTGGGTTCACTCACCTCAATATTTCTACTTTAACACGAAATGCATGGACTCTCGAGAAGGTACTCTATTCTTCTCCACTTGATGGCCATCTACTAATGCGTGTTAACTGCAGTTTTGAAGGAGGGATTATAGAGCGTGGCTTTCTTACCATGTTTGAGGATACCTCAAACACAAGAAGGATGGCAGAGCAGAATGCTACACAAGGTGGCAGAGCAGAATGGGGGTGTGAGAAATCCTTTTTTAAAAGGTCAAGGTATGACCAAAGGTAGTGGGATGAATGTTATTGGTTCTAGCACAGCATCTGGCTCAAGCAGTAACATATCTGCTCGCCTACCTTCTTTTCGAGGACCACGTGACTTGACGCTGTCAGCTTCATCCTCTGCAACTCCTGTGAAGCCATCCCTCATGTCCAGAACTCGGAAAACATTTTCTCCAAATATTCCTGTTAGGAGAGGAAAAACTGAAATCATAGATTCTCGCTCGGATAAGGCACCAAAACGTAATCGTGAACGGGATAAAAAAGAAGGGGGTAGAGGACGAGGGCGTGGAAGAGAGTATATTCAAACTACAGCTCTCTATTTGGTGAAAGGATTGCTGCTGCTTCCCAAAAGCGAGGAGCAGTGGGAGGATATGTTGTTGGTAGAGGTGGTGGTGGTGGTACTGGAAAAGCTGGCCTGGCTTCATACATAAACCTGTTCTTAATCTGGACACAGTCAACAATATTGATACGGAACATGAAGACCAAAAATTGAAAGAAATATTGCGAGATGACTTTATTGATGACCCAGATGATGTTATTGGACGAGATGGTAATGGTGATCTGGTTCCCGTACAACTACCAATGGTAGACACGGGAAGAGTGTTTAAGGAAGAAGACGAGGGAAAAAATATAAAAGAATTTAAACATGATGCCTCTACAGATTTAATAGTTGATGGTATTACAGTTAAAAGTGAGCCAGTTGAATCTAATGAAGCTTTTGAGTATTTAGACAAAAAATTCCAAAGGTAGAAGATAAGAAAGTGCCTGTGAAGGGTGGCTTACCAGCCAGAGAAAAAGCTCCAGAACCTAGAGTCGCTCAACTTTTAGCAGGAAAACATGAAGATTTCATGTTCTTTCAGCTGCCAAATTCTCTTCCAAGTCATCCACCAGAAGTCAAACAAGAATCCAGTGGTACCCAATTACAGACTCAAGCTAAACAGCAGAGGGAAACAGTTTCTAAGAATATAGACCTAGATGAGGATGGTGACCAGAAATCCAATCACCAATATTGTACACTAAAAACATTACCTGAAGGGCAGATTGGAAATTTAAAGGTTTACAAGTCTGGCAAAGTAGAACTATGGCAAGAGAAATCCGTGCGAGGAGTAATCTCCACCTCAACACTGTCTAGAAAGTCCTACTGAAACTTGACAGCCGAGGAGGAGAATTAATACGGCTTCCATTCAATTGGGTCCCCGAAGTCTACACCTACTCCGACGGCCAGTTCGCCAAAAAGATTCTACGCCTACTCCGACGGCCAGTTCGCCAAAGTGTACGCCTACTCCGACGGCCAGTTCGCCAAAGTCTACGCCTACTCTACTGCTGGCTCTCGGCTGACTACTCTCCCCTGTTGACCCCAACTGACCCTTAGGTGCCTTAGGGCAGCAGAGTTGGTCTGGTGATGAGGATACATGCATGGGCTCCATCAGCATCAGTAACATATCTGTTCCACTAAAACAAGACTTTCTTAAAAAAGGAATGAATGGTGATGATTTGTATCATCTGATGGTTCTAGTGAAAGATCGTGAACAGGTGATATCTTCTCAGTTGCTGACAACACCGGAATGTGTTGTGGAAGGGGCAGTAACATTCCCTAATCTTATGGCCCTCCATCACCTAACTTCTGATTTCATCATTACCCTCGAGGTGTATGCTCTGTGTACGCGCCAACAGCGACAATATTTAATAAAAAAGGAGCAGAGTCGAATGAAGTTAACTCCACTCAAGAGGCTACAAAAGCACAACTCTCGAGTGAGCTCTCCATCTGTCCAGTGTCCAGGTGGACCCTTTGCTGTTCGCATATCAGCTTTTCAGCTTGTTGGGTTCACTCACCTCAATATTTCTACTTTAACACGAAATGCATGGACTCTCGAGAAGGTACTCTATTCTTCTCCACTTGATGGCCATCTACTAATGCGTGTTAACTGCAGTTTTGAAGGAGGGATTATAGAGCGTGGCTTTCTTACCATGTTTGAGGATACCTCAAACACAAGAAGGATGGCAGAGCAGAATGCTACACAAGGTGGCAGAGCAGAATGGGGGTGTGAGAAATCCTTTTTTAAAAGGTCAAGGTATGACCAAAGGTAGTGGGATGAATGTTATTGGTTCTAGCACAGCATCTGGCTCAAGCAGTAACATATCTGCTCGCCTACCTTCTTTTCGAGGACCACGTGACTTGACGCTGTCAGCTTCATCCTCTGCAACTCCTGTGAAGCCATCCCTCATGTCCAGAACTCGGAAAACATTTTCTCCAAATATTCCTGTTAGGAGAGGAAAAACTGAAATCATAGATTCTCGCTCGGATAAGGCACCAAAACGTAATCGTGAACGGGATAAAAAAGAAGGGGGTAGAGGACGAGGGCGTGGAAGAGAGTATATTCAAACTACAGCTCTCTATTTGGTGAAAGGATTGCTGCTGCTTCCCAAAAGCGAGGAGCAGTGGGAGGATATGTTGTTGGTAGAGGTGGTGGTGGTGGTACTGGAAAAGCTGGAAACCTGGCTTCATACATAAACCTGTTCTTAATCTGGACACAGTCAACAATATTGATACGGAACATGAAGACCAAAAATTGAAAGAAATATTGCGAGATGACTTTATTGATGACCCAGATGATGTTATTGGACGAGATGGTAATGGTGATCTGGTTCCCGTACAACTACCAATGGTAGACACGGGAAGAGTGTTTAAGGAAGAAGACGAGGGAAAAAATATAAAAGAATTTAAACATGATGCCTCTACAGATTTAATAGTTGATGGTATTACAGTTAAAAGTGAGCCAGTTGAATCTAATGAAGCTTTTGAGTATTTAGACAAAAAATTCCAAAGGTAGAAGATAAGAAAGTGCCTGTGAAGGGTGGCTTACCAGCCAGAGAAAAAGCTCCAGAACCTAGAGTCGCTCAACTTTTAGCAGGAAAACATGAAGATTTCATGTTCTTTCAGCTGCCAAATTCTCTTCCAAGTCATCCACCAGAAGTCAAACAAGAATCCAGTGGTACCCAATTACAGACTCAAGCTAAACAGCAGAGGGAAACAGTTTCTAAGAATATAGACCTAGATGAGGATGGTGACCAGAAATCCAATCACCAATATTGTACACTAAAAACATTACCTGAAGGGCAGATTGGAAATTTAAAGGTTTACAAGTCTGGCAAAGTAGAACTATGGCAAGAGAAATCCGTGCGAGGAGTAATCTCCACCTCAACACTGTCTAGAAAGTCCTACTGAAACTTGACAGCCGAGGAGGAGAATTAATACGGCTTCCATTCAATTGGGTCCCCGAAGTCTACACCTACTCCGACGGCCAGTTCGCCAAAAAGATTCTACGCCTACTCCGACGGCCAGTTCGCCAAAGTGTACGCCTACTCCGACGGCCAGTTCGCCAAAGTCTACGCCTACTCTACTACTCTAACTGCTGCTGCCTCGGCTGACTACTCTCCCCTGTTGACCCCAACTGACCCTTAGGTGCCTTAGGGCAGCAGAGTTGGTCTGGTGATGAGGATACATGCATGGGCTCCATCAGCATCAGTAACATATCTGTTCCACTAAAACAAGACTTTCTTAAAAAAGGAATGAATGGTGATGATTTGTATCATCTGATGGTTCTAGTGAAAGATCGTGAACAGGTGATATCTTCTCAGTTGCTGACAACACCGGAATGTGTTGTGGAAGGGGCAGTAACATTCCCTAATCTTATGGCCCTCCATCACCTAACTTCTGATTTCATCATTACCCTCGAGGTGTATGCTCTGTGTACGCGCCAACAGCGACAATATTTAATAAAAAAGGAGCAGAGTCGAATGAAGTTAACTCCACTCAAGAGGCTACAAAAGCACAACTCTCGAGTGAGCTCTCCATCTGTCCAGTGTCCAGGTGGACCCTTTGCTGTTCGCATATCAGCTTTTCAGCTTGTTGGGTTCACTCACCTCAATATTTCTACTTTAACACGAAATGCATGGACTCTCGAGAAGGTACTCTATTCTTCTCCACTTGATGGCCATCTACTAATGCGTGTTAACTGCAGTTTTGAAGGAGGGATTATAGAGCGTGGCTTTCTTACCATGTTTGAGGATACCTCAAACACAAGAAGGATGGCAGAGCAGAATGCTACACAAGGTGGCAGAGCAGAATGGGGTGTGAGAAATCCTTTTTTAAAAGGTCAAGGTATGACCAAAGGTAGTGGGATGAATGTTATTGGTTCTAGCACAGCATCTGGCTCAAGCAGTAACATATCTGCTCGCCTACCTTCTTTTCGAGGACCACGTGACTTGACGCTGTCAGCTTCATCCTCTGCAACTCCTGTGAAGCCATCCCTCATGTCCAGAACTCGGAAAACATTTTCTCCAAATATTCCTGTTAGGAGAGGAAAAACTGAAATCATAGATTCTCGCTCGGATAAGGCACCAAAACGTAATCGTGAACGGGATAAAAAAGAAGGGGGTAGAGGACGAGGGCGTGGAAGAGAGTATATTCAAACTACAGCTCTCTATTTGGTGAAAGGATTGCTGCTGCTTCCCAAAAGCGAGGAGCAGTGGGAGGATATGTTGTTGGTAGGTGGTGGTGGTGGAAAAGCTGGAAAACCTGGCTTCATACATAAACCTGTTCTTAATCTGGACACAGTCAACAATATTGATACGGAACATGAAGACCAAAAATTGAAAGAAATATTGCGAGATGACTTATTGATGACCCAGATGATGTTATTGGACGAGATGGTAATGGTGATCTGGTTCCCGTACAACTACCAATGGTAGACACGGGAAGAGTGTTTAAGGAAGAAGACGAGGGAAAAATATAAAAGAATTTAAACATGATGCCTCTACAGATTTAATAGTTGATGGTATTACAGTTAAAAGTGAGCCAGTTGAATCTAATGAAGCTTTGAGTATTTAGACAAAAATTCCAAAGGTAGAAGATAAGAAAGTGCCTGTGAAGGGTGGCTTACCAGCCAGAAAAAAGCTCCAGAACCTAGAGTCGCTCAACTTTTAGCAGGAAAACATGAAGATTTCATGTTCTTTCAGCTGTCAAATTCTCTTCCAAGTCATCCACCAGAAGTCAAACAAGAATCCAGTGGTACCCAATTACAGACTCAAGCTAAACAGCAGAGGGAAACAGTTTCTAAGAATATAGACCTAGATGAGGATGGTGACCAGAAATCCAATCACCAATATGTACACTAAAACATTACCTGAAGGGCAGATTGGAAATTTAAAGGTTTACAAGTCTGGCAAAGTAGAACTATGGCAAGAGAAATCCGTGCGAGGAGTAATCTCCACCTCAACACTGTCTAGAAAGTCCTACTGAAACTTGACAGCCGAGGAGGAGAATTAATACGGCTTCCATTCAATTGGGTCCCCGAAGTCTACACCTACTCCGACGGCCAGTTCGCCAAAAAGATTCTACGCCTACTCCGACGGCCAGTTCGCCAGTTACGCCTACTCCGACGGCCAGTTCGCCAAAGTGTACGCCTACTCCGACGGCCAGTTCGCCAAAGTCTACGCCTACTCTACTGCTGACCTTGCTCGTTCTGGTTAACTGCTGGCCCTCGGCTGACTACTCTCCCCTGTTGACCCCAACTGACCCTTAGGTGCCTTAGGGCAGCAGAGTTGGTCTGGTGATGAGGATACATGCATGGGCTCCATCAGCATCAGTAACATATCTGTTCCACTAAAACAAGACTTTCTTAAAAAGGAATGAATGGTGATGATTTGTATCATCTGATGGTTCTAGTGAAAGATCGTGAACAGGTGATATCTTCTCAGTTGCTGACAACACCGGAATGTGTTGTGGAAGGGGCAGTAACATTCCCTAATCTTATGGCCCTCCATCACCTAACTTCTGATTTCATCATTACCCTCGAGGTGTATGCTCTGTGTACGCGCCAACAGCGACAATATTTAATAAAAAAGGAGCAGAGTCGAATGAAGTTAACTCCACTCAAGAGGCTACAAAAGCACACTCTCGAGTGAGCTCTCCATCTGTCCAGTGTCCAGGTGGACCCTTTTGTTCGCATATCAGCTTTTCAGCTTGTTGGGTTCACTCACCTCAATATTTCTACTTTAACACACGAAATGCATGGACTCTCGAGAAGGTACTCTATTCTTCTCCACTTGATGGCCATCTACTAATGCGTGTTAACTGCAGTTTTGAAGGAGGGATTATAGAGCGGGCTTTCTTACCATGTTTGAGGATACCTCAAACACAAGAAGGATGGTGGCAGAGCAGAATGCTACACAAGGTGGCAGAGCAGAATGGGGGTGTGAGAAATCCTTTTTTAAAAGGTCAAGGTATGACCAAGGTAGTGGGATGAATGTTATTGGTTCTAGCACAGCATCTGGCTCAAGCAGTAACATATCTGCGCGCCTACCTTCTTTCGAGGACCACGTGACTTGACGCTGTCAGCTTCATCCTCTGCAACTCCTGTGAAGCCATCCCTCATGTCCAGAACTCGGATAACATTTTCTCCAAATAATTCCTGTTAGGAGAGGAAAAACTGAAATCATAGATTCTCGCTCGGATAAGGCACCAAACGTAATCGTGAACGGGATAAAAAAGAAGGGGGTAGAGGACGAGGGCGTGGAAGAGAGTATATTCAAACTACAGCTCTCTATTTGGTGAAAGGATTGCTGCTGCTTCCCAAAAGCGAGGAGCAGTGGGAGGATATGTTGTTGGTAGAGGTGGTGGTGGTGGTACTGGAANGGCAGAGCAGAATGGGGGTGTGAGAATCCTTTTTTAAAAGGTCAAGGTATGACCAAAGGTAGGGGATGAATGTTATTGGTTCTAGCACAGCATCTGGCTCAAGCAGTAACATATCTGCTCGCCTACCTTCTTTCGAGGACCACGTGACTTGACGCTGTCAGCTCATCCTCTGCAACTCCTGTGAAGCCATCCCCTCATGTCCAGAACTCGGGAAACATTTTCTCCAAATATTCCTGTTAGGAGAGGAAAACTGAAATCATAGATTCTCGCTCGGATAAGGCCAAAACGTAATCGTGAACGGGATAAAAAAGAAGGGGGTAGAGGACGAGGGCGTGGAAGAGAGTATATTCAAACTACAGCTCTCTATTTGGTGAAAGGATTGCTGCTGCTTCCAAAAGCGAGGAGCAGTGGGAGGATATGTTGTTGGTAGAGGGGTGGTGGTAGTACTGGAAAACCTGGCTTCATACATAAACCTGTTCTAATCTGGACACAGTCAACAATATTGATACGGAACATGAAGACCAAAAATTGAAAGAAATATTGCGAGATGACTTTATTGATGACCCAGATGATGTTATTGGACGAGATGGTAATGGTGATCTGGTTCCCGTACAACTACCAATGGTAGACACGGGAAGAGTGTTTAAGGAAGAAGACGAGGGAAAAAATATAAAAGAATTTAAACATGATGCCTCTACAGATTTAATAGTTGATGGTATTACAGTTAAAAGTGAGCCAGTTGAATCTAATGAAGCTTTCGAGTATTTAGACAAAAATTCCAAAGGTAGAAGATAAGAAAGTGCCTGTGAAGGGTGGCTTACCAGCCAGAGAAAAAGCTCCAGAACCTAGAGTCGCTCAACTTTTAGCAGGAAAACATGAAGATTTCATGTTCTTTCAGCTGCCAAATTCTCTTCCAAGTCATCCACCAGAAGTCAAACAAGAATCCAGTGGTACCCAATTACAGACTCAAGCTAAACAGCAGAGGGAAACAGTTTCTAAGAATATAGACCTAGATGAGGATGGTGACCAGAAATCCAATCACCAATATTGTACACTAAAAACATTACCTGAAGGGCAGATTGGAAATTTAAAGGTTTACAAGTCTGGCAAAGTAGAACTATGGCAAGAGAAATCCGTGCGAGGAGTAATCTCCACCTCAACACTGTCTAGAAAGTCCTACTGAAACTTGACAGCCGAGGAGGAGATTAATACGGCTTCCATTCAATTGGGTCCCCGAAGTCTACACCTACTCCGACGGCCAGTTCGCCAAAAAGATTCTACGCCTACTCCGACGGCCAGTTCGCCAAAGTCTACGCCTACTCCGACGGCCAGTTCGCCAAAGTCTACGCCTACTCTACTGCTGACCTTGCTCGTTCTGGTTAACTGCTGGCCTCGGCTGACTACTCTCCCCTGTTGACCCCAACTGACCCTTAGGTGCCTTAGGGCAGCAGAGTTGGTCTGGTGATGAGGATACATGCATGGGCTCCATCAGCATCAGTAACATATCTGTTCCACTAAAACAAGACTTTCTTAAAAAAGGAATGAATGGTGATGATTTGTATCATCTGATGGTTCTAGTGAAAGATCGTGAACAGGTGATATCTTCTCAGTTGCTGACAACACCGGAATGTGTTGTGGAAGGGGCAGTAACATTCCCTAATCTTATGGCCCTCCATCACCTAACTTCTGATTTCATCATTACCCTCGAGGTGTATGCTCTGTGTACGCGCCAACAGCGACAATATTTAATAAAAAAGGAGCAGAGTCGAATGAAGTTAACTCCACTCAAGAGGCTACAAAAGCACAACTCTCGAGTGAGCTCTCCATCTGTCCAGTGTCCAGGTGGACCCTTTGCTGTTCGCATATCAGCTTTTCAGCTTGTTGGGTTCACTCACCTCAATATTTCTACTTTAACACGAAATGCATGGACTCTCGAGAAGGTACTCTATTCTTCTCCACTTGATGGCCATCTACTAATGCGTGTTAACTGCAGTTTTGAAGGAGGGATTATAGAGCGTGGCTTTCTTACCATGTTTGAGGATACCTCAAACACAAGAAGGATGGCAGAGCAGAATGCTACACAAGGTGGCAGAGCAGAATGGGGGTGTGAGAAATCCTTTTTTAAAAGGTCAAGGTATGACCAAAGGTAGTGGGATGAATGTTATTGGTTCTAGCACAGCATCTGGCTCAAGCAGTAACATATCTGCTCGCCTACCTTCTTTTCGAGGACCACGTGACTTGACGCTGTCAGCTTCATCCTCTGCAACTCCTGTGAAGCCATCCCTCATGTCCAGAACTCGGAAAACATTTTCTCCAAATATTCCTGTTAGGAGAGGAAAAACTGAAATCATAGATTCTCGCTCGGATAAGGCACCAAAACGTAATCGTGAACGGGATAAAAAAGAAGGGGGTAGAGGACGAGGGCGTGGAAGAGAGTATATTCAAACTACAGCTCTCTATTTGGTGAAAGGATTGCTGCTGCTTCCCAAAAGCGAGGAGCAGTGGGAGGATATGTTGTTGGTAGAGGTGGTGGTGGTGGTACTGGAAAACCTGGCTTCATACATAAACCTGTTCTTAATCTGGACACAGTCAACAATATTGATACGGAACATGAAGACCAAAAATTGAAAGAAATATTGCGAGATGACTTTATTGATGACCCAGATGATGTTATTGGACGAGATGGTAATGGTGATCTGGTTCCCGTACAACTACCAATGGTAGACACGGGAAGAGTGTTTAAGGAAGAAGACGAGGGAAAAAATATAAAAGAATTTAAACATGATGCCTCTACAGATTTAATAGTTGATGGTATTACAGTTAAAAGTGAGCCAGTTGAATCTAATGAAGCTTTGAGTATTTAGACAAAAAATTCCAAAGGTAGAAGATAAGAAAGTGCCTGTGAAGGGTGGCTTACCAGCCAGAGAAAAAGCTCCAGAACCTAGAGTCGCTCAACTTTTAGCAGGAAAACATGAAGATTTCATGTTCTTTCAGCTGCCAAATTCTCTTCCAAGTCATCCACCAGAAGTCAAACAAGAATCCAGTGGTACCCAATTACAGACTCAAGCTAAACAGCAGAGGGAAACAGTTTCTAAGAATATAGACCTAGATGAGGATGGTGACCAGAAATCCAATCACCAATATTGTACACTAAAAACATTACCTGAAGGGCAGATTGGAAATTTAAAGGTTTACAAGTCTGGCAAAGTAGAACTATGGCAAGAGAAATCCGTGCGAGGAGTAATCTCCACCTCAACACTGTCTAGAAAGTCCTACTGAAACTTGACAGCCGAGGAGGAGGATTAATACGGCTTCCATTCAATTGGGTCCCCGAAGTCTACACCTACTCCGACGGCCAGTTCGCCAAAAAGAGTCTACGCCTACTCCGACGGCCAGTTCGCCAAAGTCTACGCCTACTCCGACGGCCAGTTCGCCAAAGTCTACGCCTACTCTACTGCTGGCCTCGGCTGACTACTCTCCCCTGTTGACCCCAACTGACCCTTAGGTGCCTTAGGGCAGCAGAGTTGGTCTGGTGATGAGGATACATGCATGGGCTCCATCAGCATCAGTAACATATCTGTTCCACTAAAACAAGACTTTCTTAAAAAAGGAATGAATGGTGATGATTTGTATCATCTGATGGTTCTAGTGAAAGATCGTGAACAGGTGATATCTTCTCAGTTGCTGACAACACCGGAATGTGTTGTGGAAGGGGCAGTAACATTCCCTAATCTTATGGCCCTCCATCACCTAACTTCTGATTTCATCATTACCCTCGAGGTGTATGCTCTGTGTACGCGCCAACAGCGACAATATTTAATAAAAAAGGAGCAGAGTCGAATGAAGTTAACTCCACTCAAGAGGCTACAAAAGCACAACTCTCGAGTGAGCTCTCCATCTGTCCAGTGTCCAGGTGGACCCTTTGCTGTTCGCATATCAGCTTTTCAGCTTGTTGGGTTCACTCACCTCAATATTTCTACTTTAACACGAAATGCATGGACTCTCGAGAAGGTACTCTATTCTTCTCCACTTGATGGCCATCTACTAATGCGTGTTAACTGCAGTTTTGAAGGAGGGATTATAGAGCGTGGCTTTCTTACCATGTTTGAGGATACCTCAAACACAAGAAGGATGGCAGAGCAGAATGCTACACAAGGTGGCAGAGCAGAATGGGGGTGTGAGAAATCCTTTTTTAAAAGGTCAAGGTATGACCAAAGGTAGTGGGATGAATGTTATTGGTTCTAGCACAGCATCTGGCTCAAGCAGTAACATATCTGCTCGCCTACCTTCTTTTCGAGGACCACGTGACTTGACGCTGTCAGCTTCATCCTCTGCAACTCCTGTGAAGCCATCCCTCATGTCCAGAACTCGGAAAACATTTTCTCCAAATATTCCTGTTAGGAGAGGAAAAACTGAAATCATAGATTCTCGCTCGGATAAGGCACCAAAACGTAATCGTGAACGGGATAAAAAAGAAGGGGGTAGAGGACGAGGGCGTGGAAGAGAGTATATTCAAACTACAGCTCTCTATTTGGTGAAAGGATTGCTGCTGCTTCCCAAAAGCGAGGAGCAGTGGGAGGATATGTTGTTGGTAGAGGTGGTGGTGGTGGTACTGGAAAAGCTGGAAAACCTGGCTTCATACATAAACCTGTTCTTAATCTGGACACAGTCAACAATATTGATACGGAACATGAAGACCAAAAATTGAAAGAAATATTGCGAGATGACTTTATTGATGACCCAGATGATGTTATTGGACGAGATGGTAATGGTGATCTGGTTCCCGTACAACTACCAATGGTAGACACGGGAAGAGTGTTTAAGGAAGAAGACGAGGGAAAAAATATAAAAGAATTTAAACATGATGCCTCTACAGATTTAATAGTTGATGGTATTACAGTTAAAAGTGAGCCAGTTGAATCTAATGAAGCTTTTGAGTATTTAGACAAAAAATTCCAAAGGTAGAAGATAAGAAAGTGCCTGTGAAGGGTGGCTTACCAGCCAGAGAAAAAGCTCCAGAACCTAGAGTCGCTCAACTTTTAGCAGGAAAACATGAAGATTTCATGTTCTTTCAGCTGCCAAATTCTCTTCCAAGTCATCCACCAGAAGTCAAACAAGAATCCAGTGGTACCCAATTACAGACTCAAGCTAAACAGCAGAGGGAAACAGTTTCTAAGAATATAGACCTAGATGAGGATGGTGACCAGAAATCCAATCACCAATATTGTACACTAAAAACATTACCTGAAGGGCAGATTGGAAATTTAAAGGTTTACAAGTCTGGCAAAGTAGAACTATGGCAAGAGAAATCCGTGCGAGGAGTAATCTCCACCTCAACACTGTCTAGAAAGTCCTACTGAAACTTGACAGCCGAGGAGGAGAATTAATACGGCTTCCATTCAATTGGGTCCCCGAAGTCTACACCTACTCCGACGGCCAGTTCGCCAAAAAGATTCTACGCCTACTCCGACGGCCAGTTCGCCAAAGTGTACGCCTACTCCGACGGCCAGTTCGCCAAAGTCTACGCCTACTCTACTGCTGACCTTGCTCGTTCTGGTTAACTGCTGGCCTCGGCTGACTACTCTCCCCTGTTGACCCCAACTGACCCTTAGGTGCCTTAGGGCAGCAGAGTTGGTCTGGTGATGAGGATACATGCATGGGCTCCATCAGCATCAGTAACATATCTGTTCCACTAAAACAAGACTTTCTTAAAAAAGGAATGAATGGTGATGATTTGTATCATCTGATGGTTCTAGTGAAAGATCGTGAACAGGTGATATCTTCTCAGTTGCTGACAACACCGGAATGTGTTGTGGAAGGGGCAGTAACATTCCCTAATCTTATGGCCCTCCATCACCTAACTTCTGATTTCATCATTACCCTCGAGGTGTATGCTCTGTGTACGCGCCAACAGCGACAATATTTAATAAAAAAGGAGCAGAGTCGAATGAAGTTAACTCCACTCAAGAGGCTACAAAAGCACAACTCTCGAGTGAGCTCTCCATCTGTCCAGTGTCCAGGTGGACCCTTTGCTGTTCGCATATCAGCTTTTCAGCTTGTTGGGTTCACTCACCTCAATATTTCTACTTTAACACGAAATGCATGGACTCTCGAGAAGGTACTCTATTCTTCTCCACTTGATGGCCATCTACTAATGCGTGTTAACTGCAGTTTTGAAGGAGGGATTATAGAGCGTGGCTTTCTTACCATGTTTGAGGATACCTCAAACACAAGAAGGATGGCAGAGCAGAATGCTACACAAGGTGGCAGAGCAGAATGGGGGTGTGAGAAATCCTTTTTTAAAAGGTCAAGGTATGACCAAAGGTAGTGGGATGAATGTTATTGGTTCTAGCACAGCATCTGGCTCAAGCAGTAACATATCTGCTCGCCTACCTTCTTTTCGAGGACCACGTGACTTGACGCTGTCAGCTTCATCCTCTGCAACTCCTGTGAAGCCATCCCTCATGTCCAGAACTCGGAAAACATTTTCTCCAAATATTCCTGTTAGGAGAGGAAAAACTGAAATCATAGATTCTCGCTCGGATAAGGCACCAAAACGTAATCGTGAACGGGATAAAAAAGAAGGGGGTAGAGGACGAGGGCGTGGAAGAGAGTATATTCAAACTACAGCTCTCTATTTGGTGAAAGGATTGCTGCTGCTTCCCAAAAGCGAGGAGCAGTGGGAGGATATGTTGTTGGTAGAGGTGGTGGTGGTGGTACTGGAAAAGCTGGAAAACCTGGCTTCATACATAAACCTGTTCTTAATCTGGACACAGTCAACAATATTGATACGGAACATGAAGACCAAAAATTGAAAGAAATATTGCGAGATGACTTTATTGATGACCCAGATGATGTTATTGGACGAGATGGTAATGGTGATCTGGTTCCCGTACAACTACCAATGGTAGACACGGGAAGAGTGTTTAAGGAAGAAGACGAGGGAAAAAATATAAAAGAATTTAAACATGATGCCTCTACAGATTTAATAGTTGATGGTATTACAGTTAAAAGTGAGCCAGTTGAATCTAATGAAGCTTTTGAGTATTTAGACAAAAAATTCCAAAGGTAGAAGATAAGAAAGTGCCTGTGAAGGGTGGCTTACCAGCCAGAGAAAAAGCTCCAGAACCTAGAGTCGCTCAACTTTTAGCAGGAAAACATGAAGATTTCATGTTCTTTCAGCTGCCAAATTCTCTTCCAAGTCATCCACCAGAAGTCAAACAAGAATCCAGTGGTACCCAATTACAGACTCAAGCTAAACAGCAGAGGGAAACAGTTTCTAAGAATATAGACCTAGATGAGGATGGTGACCAGAAATCCAATCACCAATATTGTACACTAAAAACATTACCTGAAGGGCAGATTGGAAATTTAAAGGTTTACAAGTCTGGCAAAGTAGAACTATGGCAAGAGAAATCCGTGCGAGGAGTAATCTCCACCTCAACACTGTCTAGAAAGTCCTACTGAAACTTGACAGCCGAGGAGGAGAATTAATACGGCTTCCATTCAATTGGGTCCCCGAAGTCTACACCTACTCCGACGGCCAGTTCGCCAAAAAGATTCTACGCCTACTCCGACGGCCAGTTCGCCAAAGTGTACGCCTACTCCGACGGCCAGTTCGCCAAAGTCTACGCCTACTCTACTGCTGACCTTGCTCGTTCTGGTTAACTGCTGGCCTCGGCTGACTACTCTCCCCTGTTGACCCCAACTGACCCTTAGGTGCCTTAGGGCAGCAGAGTTGGTCTGGTGATGAGGATACATGCATGGGCTCCATCAGCATCAGTAACATATCTGTTCCACTAAAACAAGACTTTCTTAAAAAAGGAATGAATGGTGATGATTTGTATCATCTGATGGTTCTAGTGAAAGATCGTGAACAGGTGATATCTTCTCAGTTGCTGACAACACCGGAATGTGTTGTGGAAGGGGCAGTAACATTCCCTAATCTTATGGCCCTCCATCACCTAACTTCTGATTTCATCATTACCCTCGAGGTGTATGCTCTGTGTACGCGCCAACAGCGACAATATTTAATAAAAAAGGAGCAGAGTCGAATGAAGTTAACTCCACTCAAGAGGCTACAAAAGCACAACTCTCGAGTGAGCTCTCCATCTGTCCAGTGTCCAGGTGGACCCTTTGCTGTTCGCATATCAGCTTTTCAGCTTGTTGGGTTCACTCACCTCAATATTTCTACTTTAACACGAAATGCATGGACTCTCGAGAAGGTACTCTATTCTTCTCCACTTGATGGCCATCTACTAATGCGTGTTAACTGCAGTTTTGAAGGAGGGATTATAGAGCGTGGCTTTCTTACCATGTTTGAGGATACCTCAAACACAAGAAGGATGGCAGAGCAGAATGCTACACAAGGTGGCAGAGCAGAATGGGGGTGTGAGAAATCCTTTTTTAAAAGGTCAAGGTATGACCAAAGGTAGTGGGATGAATGTTATTGGTTCTAGCACAGCATCTGGCTCAAGCAGTAACATATCTGCTCGCCTACCTTCTTTTCGAGGACCACGTGACTTGACGCTGTCAGCTTCATCCTCTGCAACTCCTGTGAAGCCATCCCTCATGTCCAGAACTCGGAAAACATTTTCTCCAAATATTCCTGTTAGGAGAGGAAAAACTGAAATCATAGATTCTCGCTCGGATAAGGCACCAAAACGTAATCGTGAACGGGATAAAAAAGAAGGGGGTAGAGGACGAGGGCGTGGAAGAGAGTATATTCAAACTACAGCTCTCTATTTGGTGAAAGGATTGCTGCTGCTTCCCAAAAGCGAGGAGCAGTGGGAGGATATGTTGTTGGTAGAGGTGGTGGTGGTGGTACTGGAAAACCTGGCTTCATACATAAACCTGTTCTTAATCTGGACACAGTCAACAATATTGATACGGAACATGAAGACCAAAAATTGAAAGAAATATTGCGAGATGACTTTATTGATGACCCAGATGATGTTATTGGACGAGATGGTAATGGTGATCTGGTTCCCGTACAACTACCAATGGTAGACACGGGAAGAGTGTTTAAGGAAGAAGACGAGGGAAAAAATATAAAAGAATTTAAACATGATGCCTCTACAGATTTAATAGTTGATGGTATTACAGTTAAAAGTGAGCCAGTTGAATCTAATGAAGCTTTTGAGTATTTAGACAAAAAATTCCAAAGGTAGAAGATAAGAAAGTGCCTGTGAAGGGTGGCTTACCAGCCAGAGAAAAAGCTCCAGAACCTAGAGTCGCTCAACTTTTAGCAGGAAAACATGAAGATTTCATGTTCTTTCAGCTGCCAAATTCTCTTCCAAGTCATCCACCAGAAGTCAAACAAGAATCCAGTGGTACCCAATTACAGACTCAAGCTAAACAGCAGAGGGAAACAGTTTCTAAGAATATAGACCTAGATGAGGATGGTGACCAGAAATCCAATCACCAATATTGTACACTAAAAACATTACCTGAAGGGCAGATTGGAAATTTAAAGGTTTACAAGTCTGGCAAAGTAGAACTATGGCAAGAGAAATCCGTGCGAGGAGTAATCTCCACCTCAACACTGTCTAGAAAGTCCTACTGAAACTTGACAGCCGAGGAGGAGATTAATACGGCTTCCATTCAATTGGGTCCCCGAAGTCTACACCTACTCCGACGGCCAGTTCGCCAAAAAGATTCTACGCCTACTCCGACGGCCAGTTCGCCAAAGTGTACGCCTACTCCGACGGCCAGTTCGCCAAAGTCTACGCCTACTTACTGCTGGCCTCGGCTGACTACTCTCCCCTGTTGACCCCAACTGACCCTTAGGTGCCTTAGGGCAGCAGAGTTGGTCTGGTGATGAGGATACATGCATGGGCTCCATCAGCATCAGTAACATATCTGTTCCACTAAAACAAGACTTTCTTAAAAAAGGAATGAATGGTGATGATTTGTATCATCTGATGGTTCTAGTGAAAGATCGTGAACAGGTGATATCTTCTCAGTTGCTGACAACACCGGAATGTGTTGTGGAAGGGGCAGTAACATTCCCTAATCTTATGGCCCTCCATCACCTAACTTCTGATTTCATCATTACCCTCGAGGTGTATGCTCTGTGTACGCGCCAACAGCGACAATATTTAATAAAAAAGGAGCAGAGTCGAATGAAGTTAACTCCACTCAAGAGGCTACAAAAGCACAACTCTCGAGTGAGCTCTCCATCTGTCCAGTGTCCAGGTGGACCCTTTGCTGTTCGCATATCAGCTTTTCAGCTTGTTGGGTTCACTCACCTCAATATTTCTACTTTAACACGAAATGCATGGACTCTCGAGAAGGTACTCTATTCTTCTCCACTTGATGGCCATCTACTAATGCGTGTTAACTGCAGTTTTGAAGGAGGGATTATAGAGCGTGGCTTTCTTACCATGTTTGAGGATACCTCAAACACAAGAAGGATGGCAGAGCAGAATGCTACACAAGGTGGCAGAGCAGAATGGGGGTGTGAGAAATCCTTTTTTAAAAGGTCAAGGTATGACCAAAGGTAGTGGGATGAATGTTATTGGTTCTAGCACAGCATCTGGCTCAAGCAGTAACATATCTGCTCGCCTACCTTCTTTTCGAGGACCACGTGACTTGACGCTGTCAGCTTCATCCTCTGCAACTCCTGTGAAGCCATCCCTCATGTCCAGAACTCGGAAAACATTTTCTCCAAATATTCCTGTTAGGAGAGGAAAAACTGAAATCATAGATTCTCGCTCGGATAAGGCACCAAAACGTAATCGTGAACGGGATAAAAAAGAAGGGGGTAGAGGACGAGGGCGTGGAAGAGAGTATATTCAAACTACAGCTCTCTATTTGGTGAAAGGATTGCTGCTGCTTCCCAAAAGCGAGGAGCAGTGGGAGGATATGTTGTTGGTAGAGGTGGTGGTGGTGGTACTGGAAAAGCTGGAAAACCTGGCTTCATACATAAACCTGTTCTTAATCTGGACACAGTCAACAATATTGATACGGAACATGAAGACCAAAAATTGAAAGAAATATTGCGAGATGACTTTATTGATGACCCAGATGATGTTATTGGACGAGATGGTAATGGTGATCTGGTTCCCGTACAACTACCAATGGTAGACACGGGAAGAGTGTTTAAGGAAGAAGACGAGGGAAAAAATATAAAAGAATTTAAACATGATGCCTCTACAGATTTAATAGTTGATGGTATTACAGTTAAAAGTGAGCCAGTTGAATCTAATGAAGCTTTTGAGTATTTAGACAAAAAATTCCAAAGGTAGAAGATAAGAAAGTGCCTGTGAAGGGTGGCTTACCAGCCAGAGAAAAAGCTCCAGAACCTAGAGTCGCTCAACTTTTAGCAGGAAAACATGAAGATTTCATGTTCTTTCAGCTGCCAAATTCTCTTCCAAGTCATCCACCAGAAGTCAAACAAGAATCCAGTGGTACCCAATTACAGACTCAAGCTAAACAGCAGAGGGAAACAGTTTCTAAGAATATAGACCTAGATGAGGATGGTGACCAGAAATCCAATCACCAATATTGTACACTAAAAACATTACCTGAAGGGCAGATTGGAAATTTAAAGGTTTACAAGTCTGGCAAAGTAGAACTATGGCAAGAGAAATCCGTGCGAGGAGTAATCTCCACCTCAACACTGTCTAGAAAGTCCTACTGAAACTTGACAGCCGAGGAGGAGGATTAATACGGCTTCCATTCAATTGGGTCCCCGAAGTCTACACCTACTCCGACGGCCAGTTCGCCAAAAAGATTCTACGCCTACTCCGACGGCCAGTTCGCCAAAGTGTACGCCTACTCCGACGGCCAGTTCGCCAAAGTCTACGCTACTCTACTGCTGGCCTCGGCTGACTACTCTCCCCTGTTGACCCCAACTGACCCTTAGGTGCCTTAGGGCAGCAGAGTTGGTCTGGTGATGAGGATACATGCATGGGCTCCATCAGCATCAGTAACATATCTGTTCCACTAAAACAAGACTTTCTTAAAAAAGGAATGAATGGTGATGATTTGTATCATCTGATGGTTCTAGTGAAAGATCGTGAACAGGTGATATCTTCTCAGTTGCTGACAACACCGGAATGTGTTGTGGAAGGGGCAGTAACATTCCCTAATCTTATGGCCCTCCATCACCTAACTTCTGATTTCATCATTACCCTCGAGGTGTATGCTCTGTGTACGCGCCAACAGCGACAATATTTAATAAAAAAGGAGCAGAGTCGAATGAAGTTAACTCCACTCAAGAGGCTACAAAAGCACAACTCTCGAGTGAGCTCTCCATCTGTCCAGTGTCCAGGTGGACCCTTTGCTGTTCGCATATCAGCTTTTCAGCTTGTTGGGTTCACTCACCTCAATATTTCTACTTTAACACGAAATGCATGGACTCTCGAGAAGGTACTCTATTCTTCTCCACTTGATGGCCATCTACTAATGCGTGTTAACTGCAGTTTTGAAGGAGGGATTATAGAGCGTGGCTTTCTTACCATGTTTGAGGATACCTCAAACACAAGAAGGATGGCAGAGCAGAATGCTACACAAGGTGGCAGAGCAGAATGGGGGTGTGAGAAATCCTTTTTTAAAAGGTCAAGGTATGACCAAAGGTAGTGGGATGAATGTTATTGGTTCTAGCACAGCATCTGGCTCAAGCAGTAACATATCTGCTCGCCTACCTTCTTTTCGAGGACCACGTGACTTGACGCTGTCAGCTTCATCCTCTGCAACTCCTGTGAAGCCATCCCTCATGTCCAGAACTCGGAAAACATTTTCTCCAAATATTCCTGTTAGGAGAGGAAAAACTGAAATCATAGATTCTCGCTCGGATAAGGCACCAAAACGTAATCGTGAACGGGATAAAAAAGAAGGGGGTAGAGGACGAGGGCGTGGAAGAGAGTATATTCAAACTACAGCTCTCTATTTGGTGAAAGGATTGCTGCTGCTTCCCAAAAGCGAGGAGCAGTGGGAGGATATGTTGTTGGTGGTGGTGGTGGTGGAAAAGCTGGAAAACCTGGCTTCATACATAAACCTGTTCTTAATCTGGACACAGTCAACAATATTGATACGGAACATGAAGACCAAAAATTGAAAGAAATATTGCGAGATGACCTTATTGATGACCCAGATGATGTTATTGGACGAGATGGTAATGGTGATCTTGTTCCCGTACAACTACCAATGGTAGACACGGGAAGAGTGTTTAAGGAAGAAGACGAGGGAAAAATATAAAAGAATTTAAACATGATGCCTCTACAGATTTAATAGTTGATGGTATTACAGTTAAAAGTGAGCCAGTTGAATCTAATGAAGCTTTTGAGTATTTAGACAAAAATTCCAAAGGTAGAAGATAAGAAAGTGCCTGTGAAGGGTGGCTTACCAGCCAGAGAAAAAGCTCCAGAACCTAGAGTCGCTCAACTTTTAGCAGGAAAACATGAAGATTTCATGTTCTTTCAGCTGCCAAATTCTCTTCCAAGTCATCCACCAGAAGTCAAACAAGAATCCAGTGGTACCCAATTACAGACTCAAGCTAAACAGCAGAGGGAAACAGTTTCTAAGAATATAGACCTAGATGAGGATGGTGACCAGAAATCCAATCACCAATATTGTACACTAAAAACATTACCTGAAGGGCAGATTGGAAATTTAAAGGTTTACAAGTCTGGCAAAGTAGAACTATGGCAAGAGAAATCCGTGCGAGGAGTAATCTCCACCTCAACACTGTCTAGAAAGTCCTACTGAAACTTGACAGCCGAGGAGGAGAATTAATACGGCTTCCATTCAATTGGGTCCCCGAAGTCTACACTCCTACGGCCCGTCGCCCAGTCTACGCCAAAAGATTCGCCTACGCCTACTCCGACGGCCAGTTCGCCAAAGTGTACGCCTACTCCGACGGCCAGTTCGCCAAAGTCTACGCCTACTCTACTGCTGACCTTGCTCGTTCTGGTTAACTGCTGGCCTCGGCTGACTACTCTCCCCTGTTGACCCCAACTGACCCTTAGGTGCCTTAGGGCAGCAGAGTTGGTCTGGTGATGAGGATACATGCATGGGCTCCATCAGCATCAGTAACATATCTGTTCCACTAAAACAAGACTTTCTTAAAAAAGGATGAATGGTGATGATTTGTATCATCTGATGGTTCTAGTGAAAGATCGTGAACAGGTGATATCTTCTCAGTTGCTGACAACACCGGAATGTGTGTGGAAGGGGCAGTAACATTCCCTAATCTTATGGCCCTCCATCACCTAACTTCTGATTTCATCATTACCCTCGAGGTGTATGCTCTGTGTACGCGCCAACAGCGACAATATTAATAAAAAAAAGGAGCAGAGTCGAATGAAGTTAACTCCACTCAAGAGGCTACAAAGCACAACTCTCGAGTGAGCTCTCCATCTGTCCAGTGTCCAGGTGGACCCTTTGCTGTTCGCATATCAGCTTTTCAGCTTGTTGGGTTCACTCACCTCAATATTTCTACTTTAACACGAAATGCATGGACTCTCGAGAAGGTACTCTATTCTTCTCCACTTGATGGCCATCTACTAATGCGTGTTAACTGCAGTTTTGAAGGAGGGATTATAGAGCGTGGCTTTCTTACCATGTTTGAGGATACCTCAAACACAAGAAGGAGGGCAGAGCAGATGCTAAAAGCACACAAGGTGGCAGAGCAGAATGGGGGTGTGAGAAATCCTTTTTTAAAAGGTCAAGGTATGACCAAAGGTAGTGGGATGAATGTTATTGGTTCTAGCACAGCATCTGGCTCAAGCAGTAACATATCTGCTCGCCTACCTTCTTTTCGAGGACCACGTGACTTGACGCTGTCAGCTTCATCCTCTGCAACTCCTGTGAAGCCATCCCTCATGTCCAGAACTCGGAAAACATTTTCTCCAAATATTCCTGTTAGGAGAGGAAAAACTGAAATCATAGATTCTCGCTCGGATAAGGCACCAAAACGTAATCGTGAACGGGATAAAAAAGAAGGGGGTAGAGGACGAGGGCGTGGAAGAGAGTATTCAAACTACAGCTCTCTATTTGGTGAAAGGATTGCTGCTGCTTCCCAAAAGCGAGGAGCAGTGGAGGATATGTTGTTGGTAGAGGTGGTGGTGGTGGTGGTACTGGAAAACCTGGCTTCATACATAAACCTGTTCTTATTGGACACAGTCAACAATATTGATACGGAACATGAAGACCAAAAATTGAAAGAAATATTGATCCACCTATCTATTCATCTATCAATCTACCCATAATACTATCCATCTACTAATATTTCTATCCATCTGTT
>WNGS01087021.1:7780393-7791991 GCA_020271785.1 Procambarus virginalis
AAATTAAATTTTGCCCCGAGGGGCGAGTTTATTGGGCAGCGCCACTCATCTTGTGAGTGGGACATACCGCCATAGCAGCATGTACAACACTCCCCAATAGGAAGAAAACCCGTGGGTTGTTCATCCTGTCACTTGTACCCAGACACAGCTGGGACTTGCTTAACTGTCTCAAGTGAACAGTCTTCAAACAAGAAGATTAACATCTATAACCCTTAAAAGCTTACGTTATCTTGCGGGTGCAAAATGGGGGAAATCTTTAAGAACAGTATCAATATTTGACAAATAGTGTTTTTCCTAACTCAAACAAGTGGGGTTATTATTCTACACATATTCTGATGTCTCTCAGGTGTTCACATTCACGAGATAGTGGTCAAGGCGGTGTCCATCACTCTCACCACAGATTCTGCAACTTCGCTGATCAACTGTGTTTCCATTCCATATCTCCATGGATATTTGTATCCAAGACGGATTCTCTCCCTCGTCCTTCCTGTCCTTTTCGGCCATAATGATTGGGATTGCCAGCTGCAACCATGTTGTACCATCGTATAGATTCACTGGTTTGTGTTCTATCCTCCTTTCCTCAGTTACCTTGTCACGGTGATGTTGCCTGACAATACTCTCTAATTTGTAGTAGAGTCTGGGTATG
The DNA here is from genome assembly GCA_020271785.1 of Procambarus virginalis. Lineage (NCBI taxonomy): Eukaryota > Metazoa > Arthropoda > Malacostraca > Decapoda > Cambaridae > Procambarus > Procambarus virginalis. Next base: position 7,781,040 of record WNGS01087021.1, read on the forward strand.
AAGTATTCAATATGGTCTCTGCGCCTTCAGCAGCCAGCACATCTGCTCGTTCATTCCCACATATTCCAACATGGGAGGGGATCCACAGAAACTTGATGACTCTTCCCTGATTGGTAAGTACTCTCACAGCTCTCTTAATTTCAGCGACTATTGCAAGATTTTCTGCCGATTTTACTTAGGCTTTGCAGTGCTGCTTTTGAATCGGTGCAAATCACTGCACCATAGTGTTCCGTTCAAGAAACCTTAACGCCATAACAATGGCAGTTAGCTTGCTTGCGTTGAAGAGGCATAGTTCTCAAACTTGCTTTTTCTTCATTTCTGCGTTGGAAAGTATTATCCTTGATTACCGTGTATGCTGCACCAGCCCTGCCATTGACAGGATTAGATGACCCGTCAGTGTAGATTTGATCTAGTTCATCTCCGGCTTCTTTATAAATTTCCTCGAGATACTTGTGCCTCATTCTTGTGGTATCATGTTGGATTTTTTCATTGCTATTTCATTGATGATGATCTTGCATGAGTCATCCTCCCAGGGAGGTAACCTCTCTACAGGAAGGAGCTCACGGCTTGCTCAAGCAGGTGAAGCTCTTCGAGGTAGCAGACTGATCTGTGATGCCATTTTTTGCTTCTCCTGTTTCCCCTGAAAGTAGCACAGAGCTCAGTTTTTCTTAGCAATATCATTGTAATGGGGATCTCTGGCTATCCTAATTGCAAGCTTAGCATTCAGCTCCTGAATTCTGCTTTTAACACTGGGAAGGGACAACTCTCTCGTAGATTAGACGTTTTGGCAGTTCTGGAACTCCAAGAATGATTGTCATGGCTTCATTTGAATGCTTTCAAGCTTTTCATATCGTTGGGAGTAGGTGCATAGAACTGGTGCGGCATAGTCTATGACGGAGCGCACATAGGCTATGTACATCATTTAAGCACGGCAATAGAGGCTCCGTTCCAGGTCATAGCTTTCAGTGCCCTGAGTCGACTTTTGCATGTTCCTATGAGTTGATTGAGCTCCTCTTTCTTCCCCTTGTTAGAGCCACAGTGACGCCAAGGTACCGATAGTGGTCAACCAATTCAAGTGTTACACCATTAATTGCAGTTCTTCATTTGCTCTCCGCTTGTGATGGGAGTATGCCTTCGTCTTGTTTGTGGAGAGAGTGAAACCGAGCTCAATACATTTTCTTTCAAGGAGTTCAATGGACTGTTCAATTTTTCCCAAGGTGGGAGCGTGTATTAGGATATTATCTGCATATCCACCTTGTTGCGTTCCATCCGGAAAATCAATATTTGCAATGGCGTTCATTAGTACATTGAATAGCGTAGGGTTTAAGACTCCGCCTTGGGGGGGTCCCGAGTTCCATATTCATTGTTCTGGAGACTGCTCCATTAAAGCAAACCTTGGCTTTCCTTCCTGTGAGGTAGTCTTCAACCCATTTCATGAGTCTCCCCTTGACACCCATGCATGCAAGCTCGTCCAGTATCGCAATCCCCTGTGCTTTGTCGAAGGCTTCTTTGATGTCAGCAAATACAGAGTACCTAGCCGTGTCATTAGCCAAGTAATTAACTTTACAATTTGCTGTGCCCCGTCCTTTAACAAATCCATTGACCCCTCCCCTACCCTGCCTATTTTGTGCAACTGTCGGTTTAGGATGATCCTTCAAGCATCTTGCAAGTGCATGACACGAGAGGTGATAGGTCTGTAATTACCAGGGTCACTGGGCTTCGCAGGGAGCAATTATTGAATGTTCCATTGTGTGAGCAACACTCCACTTAGGAAGACTTGTTAAACACGTCGAGTAGGGATTTCCAGACACTTCTTCTCTTCTCTCTCTTCTCTCTCTCTCTCTCTCTGAGGACAAAGAGGAAATGGAAAGACGACCCACGAGGCTCGGTGCGGCGTCCAGTGAGGCAGATGAGAATTTTTCTTCATTTTGAATGCTCTCAGCCTTTTCATATCGCTTTGTGAGTAGATGCATAGAACTGGTGCGGCATAGTCTATGACGGAGCGAACATAGGCTGTGTACAGCATTTTTAGCACAGCAATAGAGGCTCCATTACAGGTCATAGCTTTCAGTGCCCTGAGTCGACTTTGCATGTTCCTATGAGTTGATTGAGCTTCTCTTTCTTCCCCTTGTTAGAGCCAACAGTGACGCCAAGGTACCGATAGTGGTCAACTCATTCAAGTGTTACACCATTAATTTGCAGTTCTTCATTTGCTCTCCGCTTGTGATGGAGTATGCCTTCGTCTTGTTGTGGAGAGAGTGAAACCGAGCTCAATACATTTCCTCCAAGGAATTCATTGGACTATTCAATTTTTCCCTAGTGGGAGCGTGTATTAGGACATCATCTGCATATCTCACTGTTGCGTTCCTTCCAGAAAATCAATATTTGCAATGGCGTTCATAAGTACATTGATAGCGTAGGTAGGGCTTAATACTCCGCCTTGGTGGGTCCCGAGTTCCATATTCATTGTTCTGGAGACTGCTCCATTGAAGCAAACCTTGGCTTTCCTTCCTGTGAGGTAGTCTTCAACCCATTTCATGAGTCTCCCCTTGACACCCATGCATGCAAGCTCGTCCAGGATCGCAATCCCGTGTGCTTTGTCGAAGGCTTCTTTGATGTCAGCAAGTACAGAGTACCTAGCCGTGTCATTAGCCAAGTAATTAACTATACAATTTGCTCTGCCCCGTCCTTTAACAAATCCATTGACCCCTCCCCAAACCCTGCTATTTTGTGCAACTGTCAGTTAGGATGATCCTTTCAAGCATCTTGCAAGTGCATGACACGAGACTGATAGGTCTGTAATTACCAGGGTCATTGGGCTTCGGTATGGAACAATTATTGCGTTTCCATTGTGTGGGCAACACTCCACTTAGGAATGACTTGTTAAACAGGTGGAGTAGTGGATTCTCAGACACTTCTCTCTCGCTCACTCTCTAAATATAAATTAAATTTACCCCAAGGGGCGAGTTTATTGGGCAGCGCCACTCATCTTGTGAGTGGACATACCACCATAGCAGCATGTACAACATTCCCCAATAGGAAGAAAACCCGTGGGTTGTTCATCCTGTCACTTGTACCCAGACACAGCTGGGACTTGCTTAACTGTCTCAAGTGAACAGCTCCTCTAACAAGAAGATTAACATCTGTTAACCCTAAAAGCTTACATTATCTGCGGGTGCAAAATGGGGAAATCTTTTAAGAACAGTATCAATATTTGACAAATAGTGTTTTCCTAGCTCAAACAATGTGGGGTTATTTATTCTACACATACTTCTGATATCTCTCAGGTGTTCACATTCACGTAGATAGTGGTCAAGGCGGTGTCCATTACTCTCACCACAGATTCTGCAACTTCGCTGATTAACTGTTGTTCCGTTCCATATCTCCATGGATATTTGTATCCAAGACGGATTCTCCCCTCGTCCTCCTTCTTTCGGCCATAATGATTGGGATTGCCAGCTGCCCTTACTGTATTACTCTCCCTATTATTGATTCTCATGTGTGGATGCCACTACTGATCATCCATTCCATACGTATCTGATCATCTAGATTCCTGGTTTGTGCTTCTATCCTCCTTTCCTCAGTTACCTTGTCACGGTGATGTTGCCTGACAATATCTCTAATTTGTAGTAGAGTCTGGGTATGAAGTATTCAATATGGTCCTTCAGCAGCCAGCACATCTGCTCGTTCATTCCCACAAATTCCAACATGGGAGGGGATCCACAGAAACTTGATGACTCTTCCCTGATTGGTAAGTACTCTCACAGTTCTCTTAATTTCGGCGACTATTGCAAGATTTTCTGCCCGATTTTTACTTAGGCTTTGCAGTGCTGCTTTTGAATCGGTGCAAATCACTGCACCATTAAGGTTTCCGTTGAGAGAAACCTTAACGCCATAACAATGGTAGTTAGCTCTGCTTGCATTGAAGAGGCATAGTTCTCAAACTTGCTTTTTCTTCATTTCTTCGTTGGAAAGTATTATCCTTGATTACCGTGTATGCTGCACCAGCCCTGCCGTTGACAGGATTAGATGACCCGTCAGTGAAGATGTGATCTTGTTCATCTCCGGCTTCTTTATAAATTTCCTCGAGATACTTGTGCCTCATTTCTTGTGGTATCATGTTGGATTTTTTCATTGCTATTTCATTGATGATTATCTTGCGTGAGTTATTCTCCCAGGGAGGTAACCTCTCTACAGGAAGGAGCTCACGAGCTTGCTCAAGCAGGTGAAGCTCTTCGAGGTAGCAGACTGATCTGTGATGCCATTTTTTGCTTCTCCTGTTTCCCCCTGAAAGTAGCACAGAGCTCATTTTTTTCTTAGCAATATCATTGTACTGGGGATCTCTGGCTATCCTAATTGCAAGCTTAGCATTCAGCTCCTGAATTCTGCTTTTAACACTGGGAAGGGACAACTCCTCTCGTAGATTAGACGTTTTGGAAGTTCTTGGAACTCCAAGAATGATTGTCATGACTTCATTTTGAATGCTCTCAAGCCTTTTCATATCGCTTTGTGAGTAGGTGCATAGAACTGGTGCGGCATAGTCTATGACGGAGCGAACATAGGCTGTGTACAGCATTTTTAGCACAGCAATAGAGGCTCCATTACAGGTCATAGCTTTCAGTGCCCTGAGTCGACTTTTGCATGTTCCTATGAGTTGATTGAGCTTCTCTTTCTTCCCTTTGTTAGAGCCAACAGTGACGCCAAGGTACCGATAGTGGTCAACCAATTCAAGTGTTACACCATTAATTTGCTCTCCGCTTGTGATGGGAGTATGCCTTCGTCTTGTTTGTAGAGTGAAACCGAGCTCAATACATTTCCTTTCAAGGAGTTCAATGGACTGTTCAATTTTTCCCAAGGTGGGGGCGTGTATTTGGACATCATCTGCATATCCACTTGTTGCGTTCTATCCGGAAAATCAATATTTGCAATGGCGTTCATTAGTACATTGAATAGCGTAGGGTTTAAGACTCCGCCTTGGGGGTCCCGAGTTCCATATTCATTGTTCTGGAGACTGCTCCATTGAAGCAAACCTTGGCTTTCCTTCCTGTGAGGTAGTCTTCAACCCATTTCATGAGTCTCCCCTTGACACCCATGCATGCAAGCTCGTCCAGTATCGCAATCCCCTGTACTTTGTCGAAGGCTTCTTTGATGTCAGCAAATACAGAGTACCTAGCCGTGTCATTAGCTAAGTAATTAACTATACAATTTGCTGTGCCCCGTCCTTTAACAAATCCATTGACCCCTCCCCTAACCCTGCCTATTTTGTGCAACTGTCGGTTTAGGATGATCCTTTCAAGCATCTTGCAAGTGCATGACACGAGAGTGATAGGTCTGTAATTACCAGGGTCACTGGGCTTCGGCATGGGAACAATTATTGCATGTTTCCATTGTGTGGGCAACACTCCACTTAGGAATGACTTGTTAAACACGTCGAGTAGTGGATTTCCAGACACTTCTCTCTCGCTCACTCTCTAAATATAAATAAAATTTTGCCCCAAGTGGCGAGTTTATTGGGCAGCGCCACTCATCTTGTGAGTGGACATACCACCATAGCAGCATGTACAACATTCCCCAATAGGAAGAAAACCCGCTGGGTTGTTCATCCTGTCACTTGTACCTAGACACAGCTGGGACTTGCTTAACTGTCTCAAGTGAACAGCTCCTCTAACAAGCAGATTAACATCTGTTAACCCTTAAAAGCTTACATTATCTTGCGGGTGCAAAATGGGGAAATCTTTTAAGAACAGTATCAATATTTGACAAATAGTGTTTTCCTAGCTCAAACAATGTGGGGTTATTTTTTCTACACATACTTCTGATATCTCTCAGGTGTTCACATTCACGTAGATAGTGGTCAAGGCGGTGTCCATTACTCTCACCACAGATTCTGCAACTTCGCTGATTAACTGTTGTTTCCGTTCCATATCTCCATGGATATTTGTATCCAAGACGGATTCTCGCTATTACTGATTCTCTCCCTCGTCCTCCTCCTTTTCGGCCATAATGATTGGGATTGCCAGCTGCAACCATATTGTACCATCGTATAGATTCACTGGTTTGTGCTTCTATCCTCCTTTCCTCAGTTACCTTGTCACGGTGATGTTGCCTGACAATATCTCTAATTTGTAGTAGAGTCTTGGGTATGAAGTATTCAATATGGTCTCCTTCAGCAGCCAGCACATCTGCTCGTTCATTCCCACAAATTCCAACATGGGAGGGGATCCACAGAAACTTGATGACTCTTCCCTGATTGGTAAGTACTCTCACAGTTCTCTTAATTTCGGCGACTATTGCAAGATTTTCTGCCCGATTTTTACTTAGGCTTTGCAGTGCTGCTTTTGAATCGGTGCAAATCACTGCACCATTAAGGTTTCCGTTGAGGAAACCTTAACGCCATAACAATGGTAGTTAGCTCTGCTTGCATTGAAGAGGCATAGTTCTCAATACTTGCTTTTTCTTCATTTCTTCGTTGGAAAGTATTATCCTTGATTACCGTGTATGCTGCACCAGCCCTGCCGTTGACAGGATTAGATGACCCGTCAGTGAAGATGTGATCTTGTTCATCTCCGGCTTCTTTATAAATTTCCTCGAGATACTTGTGCCTCATTTCTTGTGGTATCATGTTGGATTTTTTCATTGCTATTTCATTGATGATTATCTTGCGTGAGTTATTCTCCCAGGGAGGTAACCTCTCTACAGGAAGGAGCTCACGAGCTTGCTCAAGCAGGTGAAGCTCTTCGAGGTAGCAGACTGATTTGTGATGCCATTTTTTGCTTCTCCTGTTTCCCCCTGAAAGTAGCACAGAGCTCATTTTTTTCTTAGCAATATCATTGTACTGGGGATCTCTGGCTATCCTAATTGCAAGCTTAGCATTCAGCTCCTGAATTCTGCTTTTAACACTGGGAAGGGACAACTCCTCTCGTAGATTAGACGTTTTGGAAGTTCTTGGAACTCCAAGAATGATTGTCATGACTTCATTTTGAATGCTCTCAAGCCTTTTCATATCGCTTTGTGAGTAGGTGCATAGAACTGGTGCGGCATAGTCTATGACGGAGCGAACATAGACTGTGTACAGCATTTTTAGCACAGCAATAGAGGCTCCATTACAGGTCATAGCTTTCAGTGCCCTAAGTCGGCTTTTGCATGATCCTATGAGTTGATTGAGCTTCTCTTTCTTCCCTTTGTTAGTGCCAAGAGTGACGCCAAGGTACCGATAGTGGTCAACCCATTCAAGTGTTACACCATTAATTTGCAGTTCTTCATTTGCTCTCCGCTTGTGATGGGAGTATGCCTTCGTCTTGTTTGTGGAGAGTGAAACCGAGCTCAATACATTTCCTTCCAAGGAATTCATTGGACTGTTCAATTTTTCCCTAGGTGGGAGCGTGTATTAGGACATCATCTGCATATCTCACTTGTTGCGTTCCTTCCAGAAAATCAATATTTGCAATGGCGTTCATAAGTACATTGATAGCGTAGGGCTTAATACTCCGCCTTGGGGGGGTCCCGAGTTCCATATTCATTGTTCTGGAGACTGCTCCATTGAAGCAAACCTTGGCTTTCCTTCCTGTGAGGTAGTCTTCAACCCATTTCATGAGTCTCCCCTTGACACCCATGCATGCAAGCTCGTCCAGGATCGCAATCCCGTGTGCTTTGTCGAAGGCTTTTTTGATGTCAGAAAGTACAGAGTACCTAGCCGTGTCATTAGCCAAGTAATTAACTATACAATTTGCTCTGCCCCGTCCTTTAACAAATCCATTGACCCCTCCCCTAACCCTGCCTATTTTGTGCAACTGTCAGTTTAGGATGATCCTTTCAAGCATCTTGCAAGTGCATGACACGAGACTGATAGGTCTTTAATTACCAGGGTCATTGGGCTTCGGTATGGGAACAATTATTGCGTGTTTCCATTGTGTGGGCAACACTCCACTTAGGAATGACTTGTTAAACAGGTGGAGTAGTGGATTCCCAGACACTTCTCTCTCTCTCTCTCTCTCTCTCTCTCTCTCTCTCTTCTTCTCTCTCTCTCTCTCTCTCTCTCTCTCCCTCCCCTCCTACTGATAGGCTTCTGTTATAATCAATCGACCGTTCTCATTTCACTCATTTGGCGTGTCTCAGCTCCCAAGCCCTCGTGACCCCAGACTCCGGTAAACTGGTTTTAAAGTTGGATGTTATTGCGAGGATTACTGCGGCGCGCCTTGAACCTCCCACCATCAAGCCTCTGTTACGAGTGTTCAATTGTGATCTGTAATAAGACATTGTACCAAAATAATTGTAATTTATTGTTATAACATATGACGCAAGGAATATGAAATGTATTTTTTTTATTTTCATTTTTACATACGATTTAAAACAAACTATCAACTCCATAAAATGATCACCGAGACACCATTCTTTTCTTTACCCTTCTCCCCCTTCCCATCCCATATCCTTATCCTGATCCCTCCATAGTACCGTACAGTCGTAATGGCTCGGGGCTTTTCCCAGACTGATTGATTGATCGATTGACTGATCACCGAAACATCACCTACAGATCTTTTTTGCAGGAATATTCCTGCGTGGGCCCTAAGCCTCTGACTGGCCCACTAAGTGTTGCTTGTTTCTGATTTACTTGGGCGGAGTATGAGTATTTATGACTCGTATGGTCGCTTCAGTAAGATTTTGCCATATGTGTTTAACAACTTCTGCTCTGTTGAATCTAATTTGAAATCTTAATGGGTTTGTAACTGTGCACTGTGTTAGATAATGTTCCAGTGGTCTGTCGGGCATTTCTCCACAGTGCTGACATTTCCTTTCATCTTCCGGAACCTGTAAGCCTATTTCCCATGCACATGGGTATCACCTACAGATGATGATGTAAGTAATCTCCCTACAGTGGTAGATTACTTTTCTTTGGTTTCTTTCGAGGGAAATCTGAGGTAGATCGAATTTTATTGCCTCCGGTAGCCAGTCGCTCGAACACTAAGGTTAAACCCCAATGGCGCTGGTCATTTACTGAATGGACAAACACGCGATCAAAGCCTTTGGGAGGACCTCATATAGTAATTTCGGTCCCCAGTCTGTTCAGTCAGTTTGGGGTTCCCGAGAGAATACGTCATATACTGAACTAGTATAAACTTAGAAATATATGCAATGTACCTCAAGAGGACTTAGAAATAGTGTCTGAGAGTTGCTAAGCTTTTGTGATGATTATGGTGTGTGAAGATATGTTACCTTCAGTGTAACGATGAACAATGAAATATATGACACCAGGCAGTTCCTCTCAGAACTCCAGCCAGTCCTGTACAGTTCCCTTCAGATCACCAGGCAGTCTTGTACAGTTTCCCACAGATCACCAGTCAGTCGTGTACAGTTTCCCACAGATCACCAGCCAGTCCTATTCTACATTTTCTTCCATATCGTTCACTCCAGTACGTTGTTATTTTACTGTGCAGATTTGGGACCGGGCCTTCCAGTATTTTCTATGTATATATTATTTGATATCTCTCTCGTCTCCTTTCTAGAGAGTACATTTAGAGAGCTTTGAGACGATCCCAATATTTTAGGTGCTTTATCGTGTCTATGCGTGCCTTATATGTTCTCTGTATTCCCTCTATTTCAGCAATCTCTCCTGCTCTGAAGGGGGAAGTGAGTACTGAGCAGTACTCGAGACGGGACAACACAAGTGACTTGAAGAGTACAACCATTGTGATGGGATCCCTGGGTTTGAATGTTCTCGTAATCCATCCTATCATTTTTCTGGCTGCCACAATATTTGCTTGGTTATGCTCCCTAAACATTAGGTCGTCAGACATCATTATTCCCAAATCCTTGACATGCTGTTTTCCTACTATGGGCACATATGATTGTGTTTTGTACCCTGTATTATGTTTCAGATCCTCATTTTTGCCGTACCTGAATATCTGGAATTTATCACTGTTAAAAATCATGTTATTTTCTGCTTCCCAATCTAAAACTTTGTTGATATTTGCTTGTAGTTTATCAATGTCTTCAGCAGAGGTAATTTTCATGCTGATTTTTGTGTCATCTGTAAATGATGACACAAAGCTGTGAATTGTATTTTTGTCTATATCTGATAGGAGAATAAGGAACAGCAGTGGTGCAAGGACTGTACCCTGAGGTACAGAGCTTTTAACTGCGCTCGGGCTCGATTTTATTTGATTGACTGTTACTCTTTGTGTTCTGTTCGACAGGAAATTGAGTATCCAGCGTCCTACTTTATCAGTTATTCCCATTGACCACACTTTGTGTGCTCACCCCATGGTCACATTTGTCGAATGCCTTTGCAAAATCTGTGTGTATACTACATCTTAATTTTGCTTTTCTTCTAGAGCTTCAGTGATTTTGTCATAGTGGTTGAGTAACTATGGCAGACAGGATCTTCCCGCTCTAAATCCATGTTGTCTTGGGTTGTGTAGTCAATTATTTTCCATAAAACTAGATTTTTGATTCCTAATCACTCTTTCAAAAACTTTATTATATGAGATGTTAGTGCAACTGGTCAATAGTTTTTTGCCATGGCTTTAATTCATCTTCCCCCACAGATCACCCTTCAGATTACCAGCCAGTCCTGTACAGTTCTCCACAGACCACCAGCCAGTCCTGTACAGTTCCCCCACAGATCACAAGCCAGTCCTGTACAGTTCCCCACAGATTACCAGCAAGTCCTGCACAGTTCCCCACAGATCACCAGCCAGTCCTGTACAGTTTCCCACAGATCACCTTTATGAAACTAAAAATGAATTAGTCAAGGATGCTGCCAGTGACATCTCCTGGGAAACCAGGTTATCAGTAGTGTTATGACCCTTCCCTGGTTGTGTACACTGTAAGGGCTCCTGGTTGTGTATACTGTAAGGGCTCCCTGGTTGTGTATACTGTAAGACTGTGTGTACGTCTGGTAATGTACTGCATGTGTTAAGGAAGAAATGTATATGTTTATAACTGAGAATATTCGT
>WNGS01087021.1:7798390-7813390 GCA_020271785.1 Procambarus virginalis
GTAATATTTTTATTGTTTGTGATTTTATATATATATATATACATCACAAACAATAAAATATTACCGAATATTCTCAGTTATAAACATATACATTTCTTCCTTAACACATGCAGTACATTACATTGACCCCTCCCCTAACCCTGCCTATTTTGTGCAACTGTCGTTTAGGATGATCCTTTCAAGCATCTTGCAAGTGCATGACACGAGAGTGATAGGTCTGTAATTACCAGGGTGACTGGCATGTAATTACCAGCATTTGCATGTTTCCATGTGGTAACAAGACTTGTTTCGGCTGAGAAACATTCCATTAGACATCCAGGAATCTCTCCTCTCTCTCTCTCTTCTCTCTCTCTCTCTCTCTCTCTGAGGACTCTTTTCTCTCTCTCTCTCCTCTGAGGCTCGGTGCGGCGTCGGTGCGGCGTCCAGTGAGGTGGATGAAATTTTTCTTCATTTTGAATGCTCTCAAGCCTTTTCATATCGCTTTGTGAGTAGATGCATAGAACTGGTGCGGCATAGTCTATGACGGAGCGAACATAGGCTGTGTACAGCATTTTTAGCACAGCAATAGAGGCTCCATTACAGGTCATAGCTTTCAGTGCCCTGAGTCGACTTTTGCATGTTCCTATGAGTTGATTGAGCTTCTCTTTCTTCCCTTGTTAGAGCCAACAGTGACGCCAAGGTACCGATAGTGGTCAACCCATTCAAGTGTTACACCATTAATTTGCAGTTCTTCATTTGCTCTCCGCTTGTGATGGGAGTATGCCTTCGTCTTGTTTGTGGAGAGAGTGAAACCGAGCTCAATACATTTCCTTCCAAGGAATTCATTGGACTATTCAATTTTTCCCTAGGTGGGAGCGTGTATTAGGACATCATCTGCATATCTCACTTGTTGCGTTCCTTCCAGAAAATCAATATTTGCAATGGCGTTCATAAGTACATTGATAGCGTAGGTCTTAATACTCCGCCTTGGTGGGTCCCGAGTTCCATATTCATTGTTCTGGAGACTGCTCCATTGAAGCAAACCTTGGCTTTCCTTCCTGTGAGGTAGTCTTCAACCCATTTCATGAGTCTCCCCTTGACACCCATGCATGCAAGCTCGTCCAGGATCGCAATCCCGTGTGCTTTGTCGAAGGCTTCTTTGATGTCAGCAAGTACAGAGTACCTAGCCGTGTCATTAGCCAAGTAATTAACTATACAATTTGCTCTGCCCCGTCCTTTAACAAATCCATTGACCCCTCCCCAAACCCTGCCTATTTTGTGCAACTGTCAGTTTAGGATGATCCTTTCAAGCATCTTGCAAGTGCATGACACGAGACTGATAGGTCTGTAATTACCAGGGTCATTGGGCTTCGGTATGGGAACAATTATTGCGTGTTTCCATTGTGTGGGCAACACTCCACTTAGGAATGACTTGTTAAACAGGTGGAGTAGTGGATTCCCAGACACTTCTCTCTCGCTCACTCTCTAAATATAAATTAAATTTTGCCCCAAGGGGCGAGTTTATTGGGCAGCGCCACTCATCTTGTGAGTGGACATACCACCATAGCAGCATGTACAACATTCCCCAATAGGAAGAAAACCCGCTGGGTTGTTCATCCTGTCACTTGTACCCAGACACAGCTGGGACTTGCTTAACTGTCTCAAGTGAACAGCTCCTCTAACAAGAAGATTAACATCTGTTAACCCTTAAAAGCTTACATTATCTTGCGGGTGCAAAATGGGGAAATCTTTTAAGAACAGTATCAATATTTGACAAATAGTGTTTTCCTAGCTCAAACAATGTGGGGTTATTTATTCTACACATACTTCTGATATCTCTCAGGTGTTCACATTCACGTAGATAGTGGTCAAGGCGGTGTCCATTACTCTCACCACAGATTCTGCAACTTCGCTGATTAACTGTTGTTTCCGTTCCATATCTCCATGGATATTTGTATCCAAGACGGATTCTCTCCCTCGTCCTCCTCCTTTTCGGCCATAATGATTGGGATTGCCAGCTGCAACCATATTATACCATCGTATAGATTCACTGGTTTGTGCTTCTATCCTCCTTTCCTCAGTTACCTTGTCACGGTGATGTTGCCTGACAATATCTCTAATTTGTAGTAGAGTCTTGGGTATGAAGTATTCAATATGGTCTCCTTCAGCAGCCAGCACATCTGCTCGTTCATTCCCACAAATTCCAACATGGGAGGGGATCCACAGAAACTTGATGACTCTTCCCTGATTGGTAAGTACTCTCACAGTTCTCTTAATTTCGGCGACTATTGCAAGATTTTCTGCCCGATTTTTACTTAGGCTTTGCAGTGCTGCTTTTGAATCGGTGCAAATCACTGCACCATTAAGGTTTCCGTTGAAGAAACCTTAACGCCATAACAATGGTAGTTAGCTCTGCTTGCATTGAAGAGGCATAGTTCTCAAAACTTGCTTTTTCTTCATTTCTTCGTTGGAAAGTATTATCCTTGATTACCGTGTATGCTGCACCAGCCCTGCCGTTGACAGGATTAGATGACCCGTCAGTGAAGATGTGATCTTGTTCATCTCCGGCTTCTTTATAAATTTCCTCGAGATACTTGTGCCTCATTTCTTGTGGTATCATGTTGGATTTTTTCATTGCTATTTCATTGATGATTATCTTGCGTGAGTCATCCTCCCAGGGAGGTAACCTCTCTACAGGAAGGAGCTCACGAGCTTGCTCAAGCAGGTGAAGCTCTTCGAGGTAGCAGACTGATCTGTGATGCCATTTTTTGCTTCTCCTGTTTCCCCCTGAAAGTAGCACAGAGCTCATTTTTTTCTTAGCAATATCATTGTACTGGGGATCTCTGGCTATCCTAATTGCAAGCTTAGCATTCAGCTCCTGAATTCTGCTTTTAACACTGGGAAGGGACAACTCCTCTCGTAGATTAGACGTTTTGGCAGTTCTTGGAACTCCAAGAATGATTGTCATGACTTCATTTTGAATGCTTTCAAGCCTTTTCATATCGCTTTGGGAGTAGGTGCATAGAACTGGTGCGGCATAGTCTATGACGGAGCGCACATAGGCTATGTACATCATTTTAAGCACGGCAATAGAGGCTCCATTCCAGGTCATAGCTTTCAGTGCCCTGAGTCGACTTTTGCATGTTCCTATGAGTTGATTGAGCTCCTCTTTCTTCCCCTTGTTAGAGCCAACAGTGACGCCAAGGTACCGATAGTGGTCAACCAATTCAAGTGTTACACCATTAATTTGCAGTTCTTCATTTGCTCTCCGCTTGTGATGGGAGTATGCCTTCGTCTTGTTTGTGGAGAGAGTGAAACCGAGCTCAATACATTTCCTTTCAAGGAGTTCAATGGACTGTTCAATTTTTCCCAAGGTGGGAGCGTGTATTAGGATATTATCTGCATATCCACCTTGTTGCGTTCCATCCGGAAAATCAATATTTGCAATGGCGTTCATTAGTACATTGAATAGCGTAGGGTTTAAGACTCCGCCTTGGGGGGGTCCCGAGTTCCATATTCATTGTTCTGGAGACTGCTCCATTAAAGCAAACCTTGGCTTTCCTTCCTGTGAGGTAGTCTTCAACCCATTTCATGAGTCTCCCCTTGACACCCATGCATGCAAGCTCGTCCAGTATCGCAATCCCGTGTGCTTTGTCGAAGGCTTCTTTGATGTCAGCAAATACAGAGTATCTAGCCGTGTCATTAGCCAAGTAATTAACTATACAATTTGCTGTGCCCCGTCCTTTAACAAATCCATTGACCCCTCCCCTAATCCTGCCTATTTTGTGCAACTGTCGGTTTAGGATGATCCTTTCAAGCATCTTGCAAGTGCATGACACGAGAGTGTTAGGTCTGTAATTACCAGGGTCACTGGGCTTCGGCATGGGAACAATTATTGCATGTTTCCATTGTGTGAGCAACACTCCACTTAGGAATGACTTGTTAAACACGTCGAGTAGTGGATTTCCAGACACTTCTCTCTTTCTCTCTCTCTCTCTCTCTCTCTGAGGACAAAGAGGAAATGGAAAGACGACCCACTGAGGCTCGGTGCGGCGTCCAGTGAGGCGGATGAGAATTTTTCTTCATTTTGAATGCTCTCAAGCCTTTTCATATCGCTTTGTGAGTAGATGCATAGAACTTTTTTTTTTTTTTTATTTATATTTTTACATGCAAGCATGCTTATAAGTACAATAAAAACAATACAAACGCAAACATCAGAACGTGCAAAAACAGAAAGGACATAAACACAAAAAAACGCCGGCCGGAAGGGCCGATCACACAATAACAATAAGTACAAAACAAATTACAACAATTACAGAACAAAATACAACAATAAATACAAACAAAATGACAACAATAAAGCCACACATAGCTGAAAACAAACCAGAAACGATTCCAAAACATTTAATAAACAGAACAAGGCTACCAGCACCGCAAACACACACGGAGAGGCACCAACATAAAACGTAAAAAGAACAAGAATAACAAGAATAATAAGAAAGGAATACAAGTATACAACAAACTGGTAAACCATGACAATAGCATACACCAGACCGAGCCACGCCAACAGCCTGAAGGGCACTCAGCACCACACAAACATACACACAAAACACAAAACAGTATAAAATAACACGCCAAACACAATCAAATACACACACACGTACACATGGACACACCACATGCACTCTACACAACCCACAGTACAGACAGGAATCATTGGTCTTGCGGAATTACCTCCACAGGAAGATACTTATCAGGGAACTTCTCCCTAGGACATTTTCCTTTATAGGCCTCCCAAATCATATACTCCTGGATGGTGGGGGGACGACCCCCCAGCGCCCGCGGGCCCGGCATAAACTCTGGAATCACCAGATCAGGCGGAAGCGGCCAGTCCCGAAGTTCAAAAGGACAAGTCGCATAACGAGGCTTGGGAGCGCGCGCCACGCCCCCTGACGTAGCAGATGATACCGATGAAGCGTACGAGGGCTGTCGAGACGGCCGCGCCGCCGGAAGCACAGGAGCAGGGGACAAGCGACGAGAAGGCAAGACCTCCACCGAGATCGCAGGGGACACTGAAGAAAATGTCGTAGATGGAAGAGGCGTCGAAACCGCAGACGATGAAACGGGGACCGATGCAGGATTCACAGAATCACCAGAGCGAGCAGTCTTTTTCAACAGCATCACCAGGCCACCCCGCTCACTACGGACTTCAGCAGGGGGCACCACCCCCCACGAAGAACCGGAGCCATCCGAGGCAGGCGATGCTCCCGAAGCAGGAACCGCAGACACGAGATCGGAAGTGGAGGCCGAAATACCGGCACATGCATCCTCTGGCAAATGCACCTCCGCCGTCACCGTAGTACGCAACGCAACTGTAGCCACCCCTCCGTCGCCGGCAGACTCACATGCGTCGAAATCACCAACGTCTACCCATGCAGGCGACGAACGCCGGGAACGCTTAGGCTCGGGCCGCAGATCATCAGATCCGGAGGCCGACTCAGACACACGCTCAACACAAGCCGGGCGAAACGACGCACGCCGCAATACTGCAGCATCCTCCACCACATGGGGTACCAGGCCAGACACAGAAGGAAGCGCCGGATCCACCCCATCACCCAGCACAGCCGGAACAGACGTCGAGGGTGCAGGGACAGGGTCAGATGCAGCAGAGGAAGACGGGGGAGTCGTAGACTGAAGAACTCCAGAGACACTAGGCGGAGCAGGACGATCACCAGGCGATGACACAACCTCCGGAGGAGAAGCCACCACCACAGAGGGCGCATCAGGCGACACAGGGGGCACATCCGCGGCTGGAGAGGCGTCCATATCCACAGAAACCTCCTCCACAGGAAGCGGAGGAAAATCCTCCTCACTGAATAGGTTCACGGGAGCAATGGCTGGCGCAGAACAATCAGCAGCCTGATGGCCCAACAGCCCACAACGATAACATGTCCGAGGCTGGCGGGCGTAAAACACGCGAACTGTGTACCCCATCAGACGCACAGAGGACGGAATATCCTCCCGGAGCCTCATGCCCAGGGTACGAATGTTCGTCCTCACACCTTTTAGGGGGCTGGAAGTGACCACGTTCACCCGTACACTAACCACCGCTCCAAAACGGCCGAAGTACCGCCGTAGCAGACCCTCCGGAAACTCCAATGGAGCCCCATGCACGCTAACGTATGTGAGGGCACCACTCCTATCAGAGATAGAAACAGTGCCCGCACCATCCGGCAGGGGTAATGTCCGCCCCTCGTAACGACGGAGAAAGTCGCGATAAGCCAACTCCTCAGTGAACTTCACGATCACTCGACGAGCTGTCACCAGCTCGACTCCGTAAATGTCAAGCACAGGAACATGCAGCATCTCACACACTTGCGCCATCTCCGGGTACCCAGCCCGGCTGGAAAATTCGAATCCCACAGACTGAGCCCGCAGTATAGGTGGGAGGGGGACCCCCATCGTGAACGCCACGTCAACACAGGCAGGCAGACACACCTGCCCCCAACCGGCCAATTATGGAAACACTCCAACAGCCGGAGCGCCGCGCACACACGTCCGACCCCTACCGAAGCTAGGGCCGGTCTCCAGATGCATAGAACTGGTGCGGCATAGTCTATGACGGAGCGAACATAGGCTGTGTACAGCATTTTTAGCACAGCAATAGAGGCTCCATTACAGGTCATAGCTTTCAGTGCCCTGAGTCGACTTTTGCATGTTCCTATGAGTTGATTGAGCTTCTCTTTCTTCCCCTTGTTAGAGCCAACAGTGACGCCAAGGTACCGATAGTGGTCAACCCATTCAAGTGTTACACCATTAATTTGCAGTTCTTCATTTGCTCTCCGCTTGTGATGGGAGTATGCCTTCGTCTTGTTTGTGGAGAGAGTGAAACCGAGCTCAATACATTTCCTTCCAAGGAATTCATTGGACTATTCAATTTTTCCCTAGGTGGGAGCGTGTATTAGGACATCATCTGCATATCTCACTTGTTGCGTTCCTTCCAGAAAATCAATATTTGCAATGGCGTTCATAAGTACATTGATAGCGTAGGTCTTAATACTCCGCCTTGGTGGGTCCCGAGTTCCATATTCATTGTTCTGGAGACTGCTCCATTGAAGCAAACCTTGGCTTTCCTTCCTGTGAGGTAGTCTTCAACCCATTTCATGAGTCTCCCCTTGACACCCATGCATGCAAGCTCGTCCAGGATCGCAATCCCGTGTGCTTTGTCGAAGGCTTCTTTGATGTCAGCAAGTACAGAGTACCTAGCCGTGTCATTAGCCAAGTAATTAACTATACAATTTGCTCTGCCCCGTCCTTTAACAAATCCATTGACCCCTCCCCAAACCCTGCCTATTTTGTGCAACTGTCAGTTTAGGATGATCCTTTCAAGCATCTTGCAAGTGCATGACACGAGACTGATAGGTCTGTAATTACCAGGGTCATTGGGCTTCGGTATGGGAACAATTATTGCGTGTTTCCATTGTGTGGGCAACACTCCACTTAGGAATGACTTGTTAAACAGGTGGAGTAGTGGATTCCCAGACACTTCTCTCTCGCTCACTCTCTAAATATAAATTAAATTTTGCCCCAAGGGGCGAGTTTATTGGGCAGCGCCACTCATCTTGTGAGTGGACATACCACCATAGCAGCATGTACAACATTCCCCAATAGGAAGAAAACCCGCTGGGTTGTTCATCCTGTCACTTGTACCCAGACACAGCTGGGACTTGCTTAACTGTCTCAAGTGAACAGCTCCTCTAACAAGAAGATTAACATCTGTTAACCCTTAAAAGCTTACATTATCTTGCGGGTGCAAAATGGGGAAATCTTTTAAGAACAGTATCAATATTTGACAAATAGTGTTTTCCTAGCTCAAACAATGTGGGGTTATTTATTCTACACATACTTCTGATATCTCTCAGGTGTTCACATTCACGTAGATAGTGGTCAAGGCGGTGTCCATTACTCTCACCACAGATTCTGCAACTTCGCTGATTAACTGTTGTTTCCGTTCCATATCTCCATGGATATTTGTATCCAAGACGGATTCTCTCCCTCGTCCTCCTCCTTTTCGGCCATAATGATTGGGATTGCCAGCTGCAACCATATTATACCATCGTATAGATTCACTGGTTTGTGCTTCTATCCTCCTTTCCTCAGTTACCTTGTCACGGTGATGTTGCCTGACAATATCTCTAATTTGTAGTAGAGTCTTGGGTATGAAGTATTCAATATGGTCTCCTTCAGCAGCCAGCACATCTGCTCGTTCATTCCCACAAATTCCAACATGGGAGGGGATCCACAGAAACTTGATGACTCTTCCCTGATTGGTAAGTACTCTCACAGTTCTCTTATTTCGGCGACTATTGCAAGATTTTCTGCCCGATTTTTACTTAGGCTTTGCAGTGCTGCTTTTGAATCGGTGCAAATCACTGCACCATTAAGGTTTCCGTTGAAGAAACCTTAACGCCATAACAATGGTAGTTAGCTCTGCTTGCATTGAAGAGGCATAGTTCTCAAAACTTGCTTTTTCTTCATTTCTTCGTTGGAAAGTATTATCCTTGATTACCGTGTATGCTGCACCAGCCCTGCCGTTGACAGGATTAGATGACCCGTCAGTGAAGATGTGATCTTGTTCATCTCCGGCTTCTTTATAAATTTCCTCGAGATACTTGTGCCTCATTTCTTGTGGTATCATGTTGGATTTTTTCATTGCTATTTCATTGATGATTATCTTGCGTGAGTCATCCTCCCAGGGAGGTAACCTCTCTACAGGAAGGAGCTCACGAGCTTGCTCAAGCAGGTGAAGCTCTTCGAGGTAGCAGACTGATCTGTGATGCCATTTTTTGCTTCTCCTGTTTCCCCCTGAAAGTAGCACAGAGCTCATTTTTTTCTTAGCAATATCATTGTACTGGGGATCTCTGGCTATCCTAATTGCAAGCTTAGCATTCAGCTCCTGAATTCTGCTTTTAACACTGGGAAGGGACAACTCCTCTCGTAGATTAGACGTTTTGGCAGTTCTTGGAACTCCAAGAATGATTGTCATGACTTCATTTTGAATGCTTTCAAGCCTTTTCATATCGCTTTGGGAGTAGGTGCATAGAACTGGTGCGGCATAGTCTATGACGGAGCGCACATAGGCTATGTACATCATTTTAAGCACGGCAATAGAGGCTCCATTCCAGGTCATAGCTTTCAGTGCCCTGAGTCGACTTTTGCATGTTCCTATGAGTTGATTGAGCTCCTCTTTCTTCCCCTTGTTAGAGCCAACAGTGACGCCAAGGTACCGATAGTGGTCAACCAATTCAAGTGTTACACCATTAATTTGCAGTTCTTCATTTGCTCTCCGCTTGTGATGGGAGTATGCCTTCGTCTTGTTTGTGGAGAGAGTGAAACCGAGCTCAATACATTTCCTTTCAAGGAGTTCAATGGACTGTTCAATTTTTCCCAAGGTGGGAGCGTGTATTAGGATATTATCTGCATATCCACCTTGTTGCGTTCCATCCGGAAAATCAATATTTGCAATGGCGTTCATTAGTACATTGAATAGCGTAGGGTTTAAGACTCCGCCTTGGGGGGGTCCCGAGTTCCATATTCATTGTTCTGGAGACTGCTCCATTAAAGCAAACCTTGGCTTTCCTTCCTGTGAGGTAGTCTTCAACCCATTTCATGAGTCTCCCCTTGACACCCATGCATGCAAGCTCGTCCAGTATCGCAATCCCCTGTGCTTTGTCGAAGGCTTCTTTGATGTCAGCAAATACAGAGTACCTAGCCGTGTCATTAGCCAAGTAATTAACTATACAATTTGCTGTGCCCCGTCCTTTAACAAATCCATTGACCCCTCCCCTAACCCTGCCTATTTTGTGCAACTGTCGGTTTAGGATGATCCTTTCAAGCATCTTGCAAGTGCATGACACGAGAGTGATAGGTCTGTAATTACCAGGGTCACTGGGCTTCGGCATGGGAGCAATTATTGCATGTTTCCATTGTGTGAGCAACACTCCACTTAGGAATGACTTGTTAAACACGTCGAGTAGTGGATTTCCAGACACTTCTTTCTCTCTCTCTCTCTCTCTCTCTCTCTCTCTCTGAGGACAAAGAGGAAATGGAAAGACGACCCACTGAGGCTCGGTGCGGCGTCCAGTGAGGCAGATGAGAATTTTTCTTCATTTTGAATGCTCTCAAGCCTTTTCATATCGCTTTGTGAGTAGATGCATAGAACTGGTGCGGCATAGTCTATGACGGAGCGAACATAGGCTGTGTACAGCATTTTTAGCACAGCAATAGAGGCTCCATTACAGGTCATAGCTTTCAGTGCCCTGAGTCGACTTTTGCATGTTCCTATGAGTTGATTGAGCTTCTCTTTCTTCCCCTTGTTAGAGCCAACAGTGACGCCAAGGTACCGATAGTGGTCAACCCATTCAAGTGTTACACCATTAATTTGCAGTTCTTCATTTGCTCTCCGCTTGTGATGGGAGTATGCCTTCGTCTTGTTTGTGGAGAGAGTGAAACCGAGCTCAATACATTTCCTTCCAAGGAATTCATTGGACTATTCAATTTTTCCCTAGGTGGGAGCGTGTATTAGGACATCATCTGCATATCTCACTTGTTGCGTTCCTTCCAGAAAATCAATATTTGCAATGGCGTTCATAAGTACATTGATAGCGTAGGGCTTAATACTCCGCCTTGGTGGGTCCCGAGTTCCATATTCATTGTTCTGGAGACTGCTCCATTGAAGCAAACCTTGGCTTTCCTTCCTGTGAGGTAGTCTTCAACCCATTTCATGAGTCTCCCCTTGACACCCATGCATGCAAGCTCGTCCAGGATCGCAATCCCGTGTGCTTTGTCGAAGGCTTCTTTGATGTCAGCAAGTACAGAGTACCTAGCCGTGTCATTAGCCAAGTAATTAACTATACAATTTGCTCTGCCCCGTCCTTTAACAAATCCATTGACCCCTCCCCAAACCCTGCCTATTTTGTGCAACTGTCAGTTTAGGATGATCCTTTCAAGCATCTTGCAAGTGCATGACACGAGACTGATAGGTCTGTAATTACCAGGGTCATTGGGCTTCGGTATGGGAACAATTATTGCGTGTTTCCATTGTGTGGGCAACACTCCACTTAGGAATGACTTGTTAAACAGGTGGAGTAGTGGATTCTCAGACACTTCTCTCTCGCTCACTCTCTAAATATAAATTAAATTTTACCCCAAGGGGCGAGTTTATTGGGCAGCGCCACTCATCTTGTGAGTGGACATACCACCATAGCAGCATGTACAACATTCCCCAATAGGAAGAAAACCCGTTGGGTTGTTCATCCTGTCACTTGTACCCAGACACAGCTGGGACTTGCTTAACTGTCTCAAGTGAACAGCTCCTCTAACAAGAAGATTAACATCTGTTAACCCTTAAAAGCTTACATTATCTTGCGGGTGCAAAATGGGGAAATCTTTTAAGAACAGTATCAATATTTGACAAATAGTGTTTTCCTAGCTCAAACAATGTGGGGTTATTTATTCTACACATACTTCTGATATCTCTCAGGTGTTCACATTCACGTAGATAGTGGTCAAGGCGGTGTCCATTACTCTCACCACAGATTCTGCAACTTCGCTGATTAACTGTTGTTTCCGTTCCATATCTCCATGGATATTTGTATCCAAGACGGATTCTCTCCCTCGTCCTCCTCCTTTTCGGCCATAATGATTGGGATTGCCAGCTGCAACCATATTATACCATCGTATAGATTCACTGGTTTGTGCTTCTATCCTCCTTTCCTCAGTTACCTTGTCACGGTGATGTTGCCTGACAATATCTCTAATTTGTAGTAGAGTCTTGGGTATGAAGTATTCAATATGGTCTCCTTCAGCAGCCAGCACATCTGCTCGTTCATTCCCACAAATTCCAACATGGGAGGGGATCCACAGAAACTTGATGACTCTTCCCTGATTGGTAAGTACTCTCACAGTTCTCTTAATTTCGGCGACTATTGCAAGATTTTCTGCCCGATTTTTACTTAGGCTTTGCAGTGCTGCTTTTGAATCGGTGCAAATCACTGCACCATTAAGGTTTCCGTTGAAGAAACCTTAACGCCATAACAATGGTAGTTAGCTCTGCTTGCATTGAAGAGGCATAGTTCTCAAAACTTGCTTTTTCTTCATTTCTTCGTTGGAAAGTATTATCCTTGATTACCGTGTATGCTGCACCAGCCCTGCCGTTGACAGGATTAGATGACCCGTCAGTGAAGATGTGATCTTGTTCATCTCCGGCTTCTTTATAAATTTCCTCGAGATACTTGTGCCTCATTTCTTGTGGTATCATGTTGGATTTTTTCATTGCTATTTCATTGATGATTATCTTGCGTGAGTCATCCTCCCAGGGAGGTAACCTCTCTACAGGAAGGAGCTCACGAGCTTGCTCAAGCAGGTGAAGCTCTTCGAGGTAGCAGACTGATCTGTGATGCCATTTTTTGCTTCTCCTGTTTCCCCCTGAAAGTAGCACAGAGCTCATTTTTTTCTTAGCAATATCATTGTACTGGGGATCTCTGGCTATCCTAATTGCAAGCTTAGCATTCAGCTCCTGAATTCTGCTTTTAACACTGGGAAGGGACAACTCCTCTCGTAGATTAGACGTTTTGGCAGTTCTTGGAACTCCAAGAATGATTGTCATGACTTCATTTTGAATGCTTTCAAGCCTTTTCATATCGCTTTGGGAGTAGGTGCATAGAACTGGTGCGGCATAGTCTATGACGGAGCGCACATAGGCTATGTACATCATTTTAAGCACGGCAATAGAGGCTCCATTCCAGGTCATAGCTTTCAGTGCCCTGAGTCGACTTTTGCATGTTCCTATGAGTTGATTGAGCTCCTCTTTCTTCCCCTTGTTAGAGCCAACAGTGACGCCAAGGTACCGATAGTGGTCAACCAATTCAAGTGTTACACCATTAATTTGCTCTCCGCTTGTGATGGGAGTATGCCTTCGTCTTGTTTGTAGAGTGAAACCGAGCTCAATACATTTCCTTTCAAGGAGTTCAATGGACTGTTCAATTTTTCCCAAGGTGGGGGCGTGTATTTGGACATCATCTGCATATCCACCTTGTTGCGTTCTATCCGGAAAATCAATATTTGCAATGGCGTTCATTAGTACATTGAATAGCGTAGGGTTTAAGACTCCGCCTTGGGGGGTCCCGAGTTCCATATTCATTGTTCTGGAGACTGCTCCATTGAAGCAAACCTTGGCTTTCCTTCCTGTGAGGTAGTCTTCAACCCATTTCATGAGTCTCCCCTTGACACCCATGCATGCAAGCTCGTCCAGTATCGCAATCCCCTGTACTTTGTCGAAGGCTTCTTTGATGTCAGCAAATACAGAGTACCTAGCCGTGTCATTAGCTAAGTAATTAACTATACAATTTGCTGTGCCCCGTCCTTTAACAAATCCATTGACCCCTCCCCTAACCCTGCCTATTTTGTGCAACTGTCGGTTTAGGATGATCCTTTCAAGCATCTTGCAAGTGCATGACACGAGAGTGATAGGTCTGTAATTACCAGGGTCACTGGGCTTCGGCATGGGAACAATTATTGCATGTTTCCATTGTGTGGGCAACACTCCACTTAGGAATGACTTGTTAAACACGTCGAGTAGTGGATTTCCAGACACTTCTCTCTCGCTCACTCTCTAAATATAAATAAAATTTTGCCCCAAGTGGCGAGTTTATTGGGCAGCGCCACTCATCTTGTGAGTGGACATACCACCATAGCAGCATGTACAACATTCCCCAATAGGAAGAAAACCCGCTGGGTTGTTCATCCTGTCACTTGTACCTAGACACAGCTGGGACTTGCTTAACTGTCTCAAGTGAACAGCTCCTCTAACAAGCAGATTAACATCTGTTAACCCTTAAAAGCTTACATTATCTTGCGGGTGCAAAATGGGGAAATCTTTTAAGAACAGTATCAATATTTGACAAATAGTGTTTTCCTAGCTCAAACAATGTGGGGTTATTTTTTCTACACATACTTCTGATATCTCTCAGGTGTTCACATTCACGTAGATAGTGGTCAAGGCGGTGTCCATTACTCTCACCACAGATTCTGCAACTTCGCTGATTAACTGTTGTTTCCGTTCCATATCTCCATGGATATTTGTATCCAAGACGGATTCTCGCTATTACTGATTCTCTCCCTCGTCCTCCTCCTTTTCGGCCATAATGATTGGGATTGCCAGCTGCAACCATATTGTACCATCGTATAGATTCACTGGTTTGTGCTTCTATCCTCCTTTCCTCAGTTACCTTGTCACGGTGATGTTGCCTGACAATATCTCTAATTTGTAGTAGAGTCTTGGGTATGAAGTATTCAATATGGTCTCCTTCAGCAGCCAGCACATCTGCTCGTTCATTCCCACAAATTCCAACATGGGAGG
Source organism: Procambarus virginalis (assembly GCA_020271785.1). NCBI lineage: Eukaryota > Metazoa > Arthropoda > Malacostraca > Decapoda > Cambaridae > Procambarus > Procambarus virginalis. Next base: position 7,812,789 of record WNGS01087021.1, read on the forward strand.
GGATCCACAGAAACTTGATGACTCTTCCCTGATTGGTAAGTACTCTCACAGTTCTCTTAATTTCGGCGACTATTGCAAGATTTTCTGCCCGATTTTTACTTAGGCTTTGCAGTGCTGCTTTTGAATCGGTGCAAATCACTGCACCATTAAGGTTTCCGTTGAGGAAACCTTAACGCCATAACAATGGTAGTTAGCTCTGCTTGCATTGAAGAGGCATAGTTCTCAATACTTGCTTTTTCTTCATTTCTTCGTTGGAAAGTATTATCCTTGATTACCGTGTATGCTGCACCAGCCCTGCCGTTGACAGGATTAGATGACCCGTCAGTGAAGATGTGATCTTGTTCATCTCCGGCTTCTTTATAAATTTCCTCGAGATACTTGTGCCTCATTTCTTGTGGTATCATGTTGGATTTTTTCATTGCTATTTCATTGATGATTATCTTGCGTGAGTTATTCTCCCAGGGAGGTAACCTCTCTACAGGAAGGAGCTCACGAGCTTGCTCAAGCAGGTGAAGCTCTTCGAGGTAGCAGACTGATCTGTGATGCCATTTTTTGCTTCTCCTGTTTCCCCCTGAAAGTAGCACAGAGCTCATTTTTTTCTT
>WNGS01087021.1:7816044-7831083 GCA_020271785.1 Procambarus virginalis
ATAAATTACAATGTTATTGTCGTAAGTATAACTTTTCGCAACGTATTCCGTTTTCCATGAACCGTTATTCATGTTCTTGCTGCTATTATCAAGTTCTAGTTAGAGTGTATCTGAACAGTGATGAGGGGATCAGCAGTGATGTTGTTATAGATTCAGTACTCGGAACAAGTTCTAAATAGCACGGCTATAGTGAGCCCGTAGCTTACCTGGCACAGGAGCGGGGCAAGTAGGACGGGCTAAGGTTTGCCCGTAGTGGACTTACCTGGCACAGGAGGGGATTACCAGTGATGAGTTGAGCATCAGCGTTGAGGTGAGCATCAAAGTTGAGGATATCACCTAGCACTGCACCTCACAGGAGTCCCAAGTATGGGGTGAAGGAGCCATGAGACCATTATAGTCTCCCCCACACTCGCCGGCCTGGCGCGGCCATCAGCCAGCCTCGGTGTGTGTTTGTCTAACCATTGTGCCCCTTTCCCGCCTGATTGCTTGACCCCTGGAAGGCCGGGTCACGGTCACACCTTGACCTAACACCCTTCTCCCTTCTCCCCTTTCCTTCCTCGACCCAGTCTCAGGTCACCAGCGAAATGATAACGACGCGATAATGAAACCTAGAGAGATCCCGATCAGGTGATTATAATACGATGCTTTACTGAACTATGCCAACTATTATCGATAAGAAAATAATTCTACTTTAGCTGGGTGTTCCTCAACGAAGACCTTCGCTAAATCTCCCTCGCTATTTCATCAGAGGTGCGAAACATTCTGGGAAACGTCGGGCGGTGTTGTCAAGAGCGATCATTTTTGACAGGTCCGCAGCACGTAATAAATGGTTTGGGAAGTTTCCATCGCCACAATAGATATAATTTATATTATTTTCTTTTCTTTCCCAGTTTCTCGTAATTCCTTTGTTTTATTCCTCTTCTCAGTTTCGCTATCCCTTCCTTAGTTTTGTTTTCTCTCATAATCCCTGTCTTCTACTTTCTCCTAGTCTATTTTAGCCTCCCTTTATTGTTAAATTACGATATAACATTTCTATATATTTTATGTATAATTTAAAAATTTTTATAATATATAACTATACGTAACTGGCAGCGCCAAACTTCAGAAATAAGAGTCTTTTTAACTGAGTATTAAACAGACATATTGACGTTGGGGGGAACTGTTGAGTTAGGCTTTTATACCGGGAACTGCTTATATTAGAGACGGAGACCGACAGATACAATGACAGATCAATTTGTAACGTTTTTGTGGCGTATTTTTGGTTCTGCCCCTTGCTTGAACTATACATAAACACACACAGCTCTACCTTTCACTCCAGCTCTACCTTTCACTCCAGCTCTACCTTTCACTCCAGCTCTACCTTTCACTCCAGCTCTGCCTTTCACTCCAGCTCTACCTTTCACTCCAGCTCTGCCTTTCACTCCAGCTCTACCTTTCACTCCAGCTCTACCTTTCACTCCAGCTCTGCCTTTCACTCCAGCTCTACCTTTCACTCCAGCTCTACCTTTCACTCCAGCTCTACCTTTCACTCCAGCTCTGCCTTTCACTCCAGCTCTACCTTTCACTCCAGCTCTACCTTTCACTCCAGCTCTACCTTTCACTCCAGCTCTGCCTTTCACTCCAGCTCTACCTTTCACTCCAGCTCTGCCTTTCACTCCAGCTCTGCCTTTCACTCCAGCTCTACCTTTCACTCCAGCTCTTCCTTTCACTCCATCTCTGTCTTTCACTCCAGCTCTACCTTTCACTCCAGCTCTACCTTTCACTCCAGCTCTGCCTTTCACTCCAGCTCTATCTTTCACTCCAGCTCTGCCTTTCACTCCAGCTCTACCTTTCACTTCAGCTCTACCTTTCACTCCAGCTCTGTCTTTCACTCCAGCTCTACCTTTCACTCCAGCTCTGCCTTTCACTCCAGCTCTGCCTTTCACTCCAGCTCTACCTTTCACTCCAGCTCTGCCTTTCACTCCAGCTCTACCTTTTACTCCAGCTCTACCTTTCACTCCAGCTCTACCTTTCACTTAGTGAAAAACTGGTAATATCTAAAGAAACACTTAAGAAAACTCGAAAAGGTTCAGATGTTTGCAACAAGGCTCGTCCCAGAATTACGAGGGATGAGGAAAGAAGAGAGACTGAAGGAACTAAACCTGACTATGCCAGAAAAGAGGAGTGGGAGGAGGGGGACATGACCGAGTCGTATAAAAAACTTAGAGAGATTGACGGAATAGAGAAAGAAAAAACGTTCCCAATGAACACCAATAGTTCATGAGGATATTAATGGAATCTTGAGAATCCCACGAGTCTTAGTAATGTTATAAAGTTTCTTTTAGCATAAGAGTAGTGGGAAAATGGAATGAATTAAAGGAACAGGTTTTAGAACCAGGTTGCATTAGACAACCGGCGAATTGAAAAGCGGGGTCCAGGAGCTAATGCTCGGCCCTTGCAAGCACAAACAGTCAAATACACACACACGTGTGTGTGTTAGAGTCAAGAGCTCAGCGCTCACTACAGGGCCCAGCCACACACGTGTGTGAGGTTAAAGGACGGAGCACAGCAAATTGTATAGTTAATTACTTGGCTAATGACACGGCTAGGTACTCTGTATTTGTGGACATCAAAGAAGCCTTCGACAAAGCACAGGGGATTGCGATCCTGGACGAGCTTGCATGCATGGGTGTAAAGGGGAGACTCATGAAATGGGTTGAAGACTACCTCACAGGAAGGAAAGCCAAGGTTTGCTTCAATGGAGCAGTCTCCAGAACAATGAATATGGAACTCGAGACCCCCCAAGGCGGAGTCTTAAGCCCTACACTATTCAATGTACTTATGAACGCCATTGCAAATATTGATTTTCCGGAAGGAACACAACAAGGTGGATATGCAGATGATGTCCTAATACACGCTCCCACCTTGGGAAAAATTGAGCAGTCCATTGAACTCCTTGGAAGGAAGTGTATTGAGCTCGGTTTCACTCTCCACAAACAAGACGAAGGCATACTCCCATCACAAGCGGAGAGCAAATGAAGAACTGCAAATTAATGGTGTAACACTTGAATGGGTTGACCACTATCGGTATCTTGGCGTCACTGTCGGCTCTAACAAGGGAAAGAAAGAGGAGCTCAATCAACTCATAGGAACATGCAAAAGTCGACTCAGGGCACTGAAAGCTATGACCTGGAATGGACATGGAGCCTCTATTGCCGTGCTTAAAATGATGTACACAGCCTATGTGCGCTCCGTCATAGACTATGCCGCACCAGTTCTGTGCACCAACTCCCAAAGCGATATGAAAAGGCTTGAAAGCATTCAAAATGAAGCCATGACAATCATTCTTGGAGTTCCAAGAAATGCCAAAACGTCTAATCTATGAGAGGAGTTGTCCCTTCCCAGTGTTAAAAGCAGAATTCAGGAGCTGAGTGCTAAGCTTGCAATTAGGAAAGCCAGAGATCACCATTACAATGATATTGCTAAGAAAAAACTGAGTTCTGTGCTACTTTCAGGGGGAAACAGGAGAAGCGAAAAATGGCATCACAGATCAGTCTGCTACCTCGAAGAGCTTCATCTGCTTGAGCAAGCCCGTGAGCTCCTGCCTGTAGAGAGCTTACCTCCCTGGGAGGATGACTCATGCAAGAACATCATCAATGAAATGGCAATGAAAAATCCAACATGTTACCACAAGAAATGAGGCACAAGTATCTCGAGGAAATTTATAAAGAAGCCGGAGACGAACTAGATCAAATCTACACTGACGGGTCATCTAATCCTGTCAATGGCTGGGCTGGTGCAGCATACACGGTAATCAAGGATAATACTTTCCAATGAAGAAAAAGCACGTATTGAGAACTATGCCTCTTCAACGCAAGCAGAGCTATCCCTGGAAACACAAACCGAAACTGTATCTATTTTCCGCTTGTTACAACTTGTAATAAAGTTGCTACATCTTGGCTTAACGTGTTTATGACTTATTAGAACGGTGTTACAACTTGATATATTGGTTGTTATAACTGGTTAGGAGGTGTTCAAACTTGTTCCAACGTTATACCAACGTTGTAGTTTCGGTGTGTGTTTGGCGGGATCTGCCATTGTTATAGCGTTAAGGTTTCTTGAACGGAACACTAATGGTGCAGTGATTTGCACCGATTCAAAAGCAGCACTGCAAAGCCTAAATAAAAATCGGGCAGAAAATCTCGCAATAGTCGCTGAAATTAAGAGAGGTGTGAGAGTACTTACCAATCATGGAAGAGTCATCAAGAATCTGTGGATCCCCTCCCATGTTGGGATATGTGGGAATGAACGAGCTGATGTGCTGGCTGCTGAAGGTGCTGAAAGAGACCATATTGAATACTTCATACCCAAGACTCTCCTACAAATTAGAGGTATTGTCAGGCAACATCACCGTGACAAGGTAACTGAGGAAAGGAGGATAGAAGCACAAACCAGTGAATCTGTACGATGGTACAACATGGTTGCAGCTGGCAATGCCAATCATTATGGCCGAAGAGGAGGAAGACGAGGGAGAGAATCAGTAATAGTGAGAATCCGTCTTGCATACAAATATCCATGTAGATATGGAATGGAAACAACAGTTGATCAGCGAAGTTGCAGAACCTGTGGTGAGAGTGATGGACACCGCCTTGACCACTATCTACGTGAATGTGAACACCTGGGAGAAATCCGATATATGTGTAGAATAATAAACCCCACATTTTTTGAGTTAGGAAAACACTATTTGTCAAATATTGATACTGTTCTTAAAAGATTTCCCCATTTTGCACCCGCAAGATAACGAAAGCTTTTAAGGGTTGATAGATGTTAATCTTCTTGTTTGAGCAGCTATTCACTTGAGACAGTTAAGCAAGTCCCAGCTGTGTCTGGGTACAAGTGACAGGATGAATAACCCAGCGGGTATTCTTCCTATTGGGGAGTGTTGTATATGCTGCTATGGCGGTGTGTCCACTCACAAGATGAGTGGCGCTGCCCAATAAACTCGCCCCTCGGGGCAAAATTTAAATTTAGTCAAGAGCTCAGCGCTCACTACAGGACCCAGCCACACACGCGTGTGGGAGTCAAGAGCTCAGTGCTCACTACAGGGCCCAGACACACATGTGTGTGTGTGAGAATCAAGAGCTCAGCGCTCACTACAGGGCCCAGCCACACACGTGTGTGGGAGTCAAGAGCTCAGTGCTCACTACAGGACCCAGCCACACACGTGTGTGGGAGTCAAGAGCTTAGCGCTCACTACAGGACCCAGCCCACACACGTGTGTGAGAATCAAGAGCTCAGTGCTCACTACAGGACCCAGACACACAGGTGTGTGTGAGAATCATGAGCTCAGTGCTCACTACAGGGCCCAGACACACGTGTGTGTGAGAATCAAGAGCTCAGTGCTCACTACAGGGCCCAGACACACACGTGTGTGTGAGAATCAAGAGCTCAGTGCTCACTATAGGGCCCAGACACACACGTGTGTGCGAGAATCAAGAGCTCAGTGCTCACTACAGGGCCCAGACACACACGTGTGTGTGAGAATCAAGAGCTCAGTGCTCACTATAGGGCCCAGACACACACGTGTGTGTGAGAATCAAGAGCTCAGTGCTCACTATAGGGCCCAGACACACACGTGTGTGTGGGAGTCAAGAGCTCACTACAGGGCCCAGACACACACGTGTGTGTGAGAATCAAGAGCTCAGTGCTCACTATAGGGCTCAGCCACACACGTGTGTGTGAGAATCCTGAGCTCAGTGCTCACTACAGGGCCCAGACACACACGTGTGTGTGGGAGTCAAGAGCTCAGTGCTCACTACAGGGCCCAGACACACACGTGTGTGTGAGAATCAAGAGCTCAGCGCTCACTATAGGGCCCAGACACACGACACCAAGACAATCACTGACATGACCAGAGGATTGACCTTAGTCGTAATGGGGGGGGGGGGAGTCATGCGCGTTACTTCTTGCCCCTCCTCCCCCAGAGCCCTCTCTCTCTCTCTCTCTCTCTAAATTTAAATTAAATTTTGCCCCAAGGGGCGAGTTTATTGGGCAGCGCCACTCATCTTGTGAGTGGACATACCGCCATAGCAGCATGTACAACACTCCCCAATAGAAAGAAAACCCGCTGGGTTGTTCATCCTGTCACTTGTACCCAGACACAGCTGGGACTTGCTTAACTGTCTCAAGTGAACAGCTCCTCTAACAAGAAGATTAACATCTGTTAACCCTTAAAAGCTTACATTATCTTGCGGGTGCAAAATGGGGAAATCTTTTAAGAACAGTATCAATATTTGACAAATAGTGTTTTCCTAGCTCAAACAATGTGGGGTTATTTATTCTACACATACTTCTGATATCTCTCAGGTGTTCACATTCACGTAGATAGTGGTCAAGGCGGTGTCCATTACTCTCACCACAGATTCTGCAACTTCGCTGAATAACTGTTGTTTCCGTTCCATATCTCCATGGATATTTGTATCCAAGACGGATCCTCGCTATTACTGATTCTCTCCCTCGTCCTCCTCCTCCTTTTCGGCCATAATGATTGGGATTGCCAGCTGCAACCATATTGTACCATCGTATAGATTTACTGGTTTGTGCTTCTATCCTCCTTTCCTCAGTTACCTTGTCACGGTGATGTTGCCAGACAATATCTCTAATTTGTAGTAGAGTCTTGGATATGAAGTATTCAATATGGTCTCCTTCAGCAGCCAGCACATCTGCTCGTTCATTCCCACAAATTCCAACATGGGAGGGGATCCACAGAAACTTGATGACTCTTCCCTGATTGGTAAGTACTCTCACAGTTCTCTTAATTTCGGCGACTATTGCAAGATTTTCTGCCCGATTTTTACTTAGGCTTTGCAGTGCTGCTTTTGAATCGGTGCAAATCACTGCACCATTAAGGTTTCCGTTGAAGAAACCTTAACGCCATAACAATGGTAGTTAGCTCTGCTTGCATTGAAGAGGCACAGTTCTTAATACTTGCTTTTTCTTCATTTCTTCGTTGGAAAGTATTATCCTTGATTACCGTGTATGCTGCACCAGCCCTGCCGTTGACAGGATTAGATGACCCGTCAGTGAAGATGTGATCTTGTTCATCTCCGGCTTCTTTATAAATTTCCTCGAGATACTTGTGCCTCATTTCTTGTGGTATCATGTTGGATTTTTTCATTGCTATTTCATTGATGATTATCTTGCGTGAGTCATCCTCCCAAGGAGGTAACCTCTCTACAGGAAGGAGCTCACGAGCTTGCTCAAGCAGGTGAAGCTCTTCGAGGTAGCAGACTGATCTGTGATGCCATTTTTTGCTTCTCCTGTTTCCCCCTGAAAGTAGCACAGAGCTCAGTTTTTTCTTAGCAATATCATTGTACTGGGGATCTCTGGCTATCCTAATTGCAAGCTTAGCATTCAGCGCCTGGATTCTGCTTTTAACACTGGGAAGGGACAACTCCTCTCGTAGATTAGACGTTTTGGCAGTTCTTGGAACTCCAAGAATGATTGTTATGACTTCATTTTGAATGCTTTCAAGCCTTTTCATATCGCTTTGGGAGTAGGTGCATAGAACTGGTGCGGCATAGTCTATGACGGAGCGCACATAGGCTATGTACATCATTTTAAGCACGGCAATAGAGGCTCCATTCCAGGTCATAGCTTTCAGTGCCCTGAGTCGACTTTTGCATGTTCCTATGAGTTGATTGAGCTCCTCTTTCTTCCCCTTGTTAGAGCCAACAGTGACGCCAAGGTACCGATAGTGGTCAACCCATTCAAGTGTTACACCATTAATTTGCAGTTCTTCATTTGCTCTCCGCTTGTGATGGGAGTATGCCTTCGTCTTGTTTGTGGAGAGAGTGAAACCAAGCTCAATACATTTCCTTCCAAGGAATTCATTGGACTGTTCAATTTTTCCCTAGGTGGGAGCGTGTATTAGGACATCATCTGCATATCTCACTTGTTGCGTTCCTTCCAGAAAATCAATATTTGCAATGGCGTTCATAAGTACATTGATAGCGTAGGGCTTAATACTCCGCCTTGGTGGGTCCCGAGTTCCATATTCATTGTTCTGGAGACTGCTCCATTGAAGCAAACCTTGGCTTTCCTTCCTGTGAGGTAGTCTTCAACCCATTTCATGAGTCTCCCCTTGACACCCATGCATGCAAGCTCGTCCAGGATCGCAATCCCGTGTGCTTTGTCGAAGGCTTCTTTGATGTCAGCAAGTACAGAGTACCTAGCCGTGTCATTAGCCAAGTAATTAACTATACAATTTGCTGTGCCCCGTCCTTTAACAAATCCATTGACCCCTCCCCTAACCCTGCCTATTTTGTGCAACTGTCGGTTTAGGATGATCCTTTCAAGCATCTTGCAAGAGCATGACATGAGAGTGATAGGTCTGTAATTACCAGGGTCACTGGGCTTCGGCATGGGAATAATTATTGCATGTTTCCATTGTGTGAGCAACACTCCACTTAGGAATGACTTGTTAAACACGTCGAGTAGTGGATTTCCAGACACTTCTCTCTCTCTCTCTCTCTCTCTCTCTCTCTTTCTCTCTCTCTCTCTCTCTGAGGACAAGGAGGAAATGGAAAGACGACCCACTGAGGCTCGGTGCGGCGTCCAGTGAGGCGGATGAGAATTTTTCTTCATTTTGAATGCTCTCAAGCCTTTTCATATCGCTTTGCGAGTAGATGCATAGAACTGGTGCGGCATAGTCTATGACGGAGCGAACATAGGCTGTGTACAGCATTTTTAGCACAGCAATAGAGGCTCCATTACAGGTCATAGCTTTCAGTGACCTGAGTCGACTTTTGCATGTTCCTATGAGTTGATTGAGCTTCTCTTTCTTCCCCTTGTTAGAGCCAACAGTGACGCCAAGGTACCGATAGTGGTCAACCCATTCAAGTGTTACACCATTAATTTGCAGTTCTTCATTTGCTCTCCGCTTGTGATGGGAGTATGCCTTCGTCTTGTTTGTGGAGAGAGTGAAACCAAGCTCAATACATTTCCTTCCAAGGAATTCATTGGACTGTTCAATTTTTCCCTAGGTGGGAGCGTGTATTAGGACATCATCTGCATATCTCACTTGTTGCGTTCCTTCCAGAAAATCAATATTTGCAATGGCGTTCATAAGTACATTGATAGCGTAGGGCTTAATACTCCGCCTTGGTGGGTCCCGAGTTCCATATTCATTGTTCTGGAGACTGCTCCATTGAAGCAAACCTTGGCTTTCCTTCCTGTGAGGTAGTCTTCAACCCATTTCATGAGTCTCCCCTTGACACCCATGCATGCAAGCTCGTCCAGGATCGCAATCCCGTGTGCTTTGTCGAAGGCTTCTTTGATGTCAGCAAGTACAGAGTACCTAGCCGTGTCATTAGCCAAGTAATTAACTATACAATTTGCTCTGCCCCGTCCTTTAACAAATCCATTGACCCCTCCCCAAACCCTGCCTATTTTGTGCAACTGTCAGTTTAGGATGATCCTTTCAAGCATCTTGCAAGTGCATGACACGAGACTGATAGGTCTGTAATTACCAGGGTCATTGGGCTTCGGTATGGGAACAATTATTGCGTGTTTCCATTGTGTGGGCAACACTCCACTTAGGAATGACTTGTTAAACAGGTGGAGTAGTGGATTCCCAGACACTTCTCTCTCGCTCACTCTCTAAATATAAATTAAATTTTGCCCCAAGGGGCGAGTTTATTGGGCAGCGCCACTCATCTTGTGAGTGGACATACCACCATAGCAGCATGTACAACATTCCCCAATAGGAAGAAAACCCGCTGGGTTGTTCATCCTGTCACTTGTACCCAGACACAGCTGGGACTTGCTTAACTGTCTCAAGTGAACAGCTCCTCTAACAAGAAGATTAACATCTGTTAACCCTTAAAAGCTTACATTATCTTGCGGGTGCAAAATGGGGAAATCTTTTAAGAACAGTATCAATATTTGACAAATAGTGTTTTCCTAGCTCAAACAATGTGGGGTTATTATTCTACACATACTTCTGATATCTCTCAGGTGTTCACATTCACGTAGATAGTGGTCAAGGCGGTGTCCATTACTCTCACCACAGATTCTGCAACTTCGCTGATTAACTGTTGTTTCCGTTCCATATCTCCATGGATATTTGTATCCAAGACGGATTCTCTCCCTCGTCCTCCTCCTTTTCGGCCATAATGATTGGGATTGCCAGCTGCAACCATATTATACCATCGTATAGATTCACTGGTTTGTGCTTCTATCCTCCTTTCCTCAGTTACCTTGTCACGGTGATGTTGCCTGACAATATCTCTAATTTGTAGTAGAGTCTTGGGTATGAAGTATTCAATATGGTCTCCTTCAGCAGCCAGCACATCTGCTCGTTCATTCCACAAATTCCAACATGGGAGGGGATCCACAGAAACTTGATGACTCTTCCCTGATTGGTAAGTACTCTCACAGTTCTCTTAATTTCGGCGACTATTGCAAGATTTTCTGCCCGATTTTTACTTAGGCTTTGCAGTGCTGCTTTTGAATCGGTGCAAATCACTGCACCATTAAGGTTTCCGTTGAAGAAACCTTAACGCCATAACAATGGTAGTTAGCTCTGCTTGCATTGAAGAGGCATAGTTCTCAAAACTTGCTTTTTCTTCATTTCTTCGTTGGAAAGTATTATCCTTGATTACCGTGTATGCTGCACCAGCCCTGCCGTTGACAGGATTAGATGACCCGTCAGTGAAGATGTGATCTTGTTCATCTCCGGCTTCTTTATAAATTTCCTCGAGATACTTGTGCCTCATTTCTTGTGGTATCATGTTGGATTTTTTCATTGCTATTTCATTGATGATTATCTTGCGTGAGTCATCCTCCCAGGGAGGTAACCTCTCTACAGGAAGGAGCTCACGAGCTTGCTCAAGCAGGTGAAGCTCTTCGAGGTAGCAGACTGATCTGTGATGCCATTTTTTGCTTCTCCTGTTTCCCCCTGAAAGTAGCACAGAGCTCATTTTTTTCTTAGCAATATCATTGTACTGGGGATCTCTGGCTATCCTAATTGCAAGCTTAGCATTCAGCTCCTGAATTCTGCTTTTAACACTGGGAAGGGACAACTCCTCTCGTAGATTAGACGTTTTGGCAGTTCTTGGAACTCCAAGAATGATTGTCATGACTTCATTTTGAATGCTTTCAAGCCTTTTCATATCGCTTTGGGAGTAGGTGCATAGAACTGGTGCGGCATAGTCTATGACGGAGCGCACATAGGCTATGTACATCATTTTAAGCACGGCAATAGAGGCTCCATTCCAGGTCATAGCTTTCAGTGCCCTGAGTCGACTTTTGCATGTTCCTATGAGTTGATTGAGCTCCTCTTTCTTCCCCTTGTTAGAGCCAACAGTGACGCCAAGGTACCGATAGTGGTCAACCAATTCAAGTGTTACACCATTAATTTGCAGTTCTTCATTTGCTCTCCGCTTGTGATGGGAGTATGCCTTCGTCTTGTTTTGGAGAGAGTGAAACCGAGCTCAATACATTTCCTTTCAAGGAGTTCAATGGACTGTTCAATTTTTCCCAAGGTGGGAGCGTGTATTAGGATATTATCTGCATATCCACCTTGTTGCGTTCCATCCGGAAAATCAATATTTGCAATGGCGTTCATTAGTACATTGAATAGCGTAGGGTTTAAGACTCCGCCTTGGGGGGGTCCCGAGTTCCATATTCATTGTTCTGGAGACTGCTCCATTGAAGCAAACCTTGGCTTTCCTTCCTGTGAGGTAGTCTTCAACCCATTTCATGAGTCTCCCCTTGACACCCATGCATGCAAGCTCGTCCAGTATCGCAATCCCCTGTGCTTTGTCGAAGGCTTCTTTGATGTCAGCAAATACAGAGTACCTAGCCGTGTCATTAGCAAGTAATTAACTATACAATTTGCTGTGCCCCGTCCTTTAACAAATCCATTGACCCCTCCCTAACCCTGCCTATTTTGTGCAACTGTCGGTTTAGGATGATCCTTTCAAGCATCTTGCAAGTGCATGACACGAGAGTGATAGGTCTGTAATTACCAGGGTCACTGGGCTTCGGCATGGGAACAATTATTGCATGTTTCCATTGTGTGAGCAACACTCCACTTAGGAATGACTTGTTAAACACGTCGAGTAGTGGATTTCCAGACACTTCTCTCTTTCTCTCTCTCTCTCTCTCTCTCTGAGGCCCAAAGAGGAAATGGAAAGACGCACCACTACTGAGGCTCGGTGCGGCGTCCCAGGAGGCGGATGAGAATTTTTTCTTCATTTTGAATGCTCTCAAGCCTTTTCATATCGCTTTGTGAGTAGATGCATAGAACTTTTTTTTTTTTTTTATTTATATTTTACATGCAAGCATGCTTATAAGTACAATAAAAACAATACAAACGCAAACATCAGAACGTGCAAAAACAGAAAGGACATAAACAAAAAAAACGCCGGCCGGAAGGGCCGATCACACAATAACAATAAGTACAAAACAAATTACAACAATTACAGAACAAAATACAACAATAAATACAAACAAAATGGACAACAATAAAGCCACACATAGCTGAAAACAAACCAGAAACGATTCCAAAACATTTAATTAAACAGAACAAGGCTACCAGCACCGCAAACACACACGGAGAGGCACCAACATAAAACGTAAAAAGAACAAGATAACAAGAATAATAAGAAAGGAATACAAGTATACAACANGTCCTTAATCTGCGTATAATGCAAGCTGGAGAAGATTGTGCGAAAAAAGCTAGTGGAACATCTGGAGCGAAAGAACTTTGTAACACAACTTCTTTGGATAAGGGAGTACCTAAGCAATAGAAGACAGCGAGTCACTTTGAGGGGTGAGGCCTCAGATTGGCGAGGCATCACCAGTAGAGTCCCGCATGGTTCAGTCCTTGGACCTATATTGTTTCTGGTATATGTGAATGATCTCCCAGAGGGTATAGAATCGTTCCTCTCATTGTTTGCTGAAGACGCAAACATTATGAGGAGGATTAAAGCAGAGTAAGATAGCAGGAGGCTACAAGATGACCTAGACAGACTGAATAAATGGTTCAACAAATGGCTACTATTTCAACCCGAGTAAATGCAAGGTAATGAATCTAGGCGGTGAAAACAGGAGGCCAGACACAGGATACAGAATAGGAGATGAAGTACTTAATGAAACGGACAGAGAGAAAGATCTAGGAGTTGATATCACACCAAACCTGTCTCCTGAAGCCCACATAAAAAGAATAACATCTGCGGCATATGCGAGGCTGGCTAACATCAGAACAGCGTTCAGGAACCTGTGTAAGGAAGCATTCAGAATCTTAAATACCACATATGTAAGACCAATCCTGGGGTATGCAGCCCGTACTTGTCAAGCACAAGACGAAGCTGGGAAAAAGTTCAGAGGTATGCCACTAGACTAGTTGTAGCTCATACCCTCAGTTCGGGTACTAGTCTGGTGGAAAACCTCTAAACCCTCTCCAATTTTGTCTTATGCTTGACGAGATGTGGACTCCATGCTGTAGCTGCATACTCCAGTATTGGTCTGACATACGTGGTATATAAAGTTCTGAATGATTCCTTACACAAGTTTCAGAAGGCCGTTCTTATGTTGGCCAACCTGGCATATGCAGCTGATGTTATCCTCTTGATATGGGCTTCAGAGGACAGGTCTGGCGTGATATCAACCGCCAGGTCTTTCTCTCTCTGTGTGTACTCACCTAGTTGTGCTTGCGGGTGTTGAGCTCTGACTCTTTGGTCCCGCCTCTCAACTGTCAATCAACTGGTGTACAGATTCCTGAGCCTACTTGGCTCTATCATATCTACATTTGAAACTGTGTATGGAGTCAGCCTCCACCACATTACTGCCTAATGCATTCCACCTGTTAACTACAAAGACAATGAAATAGTTCTTTTAAGGCCCATTCCCGGCTCATTCGGGTACTCAGTTTCCACCTGAATCCCCCTTGATCGCGTACCACCCGTGTTAAAAAGTTTATCTTTTTCTACCCTGTCAATTTCTCTGATAATTTTGTCGGTAGTGATCATGTCTTCCCTTACTCTCGTGTCTTCCAATGTCGTGAGGTTCAGTTCCAGTAATCCTTCCTCGTAGCTCATTCCTCTCAGCTCGGGGACTAGACTGGTTTCCTCTGAAGTTTGCTCTGAAATTGTTCTAATTTCGTTTTGTCTTTAACAAGATGTGGACTCCAGGCTGGAGCCGCATTTTCTAGTATGGGTCTGTTATATGAGGTATACAAGGTTCTCAATGATTCCTTACACTGGTCAACATTCCTTACACAAGTTTCTGAAAAGCAGTTCTTATGTTCGACAGTCTTGCATACGCCGCTCATGTTATCCTTTAGAGGTGGGCTTCAGGGGGACAGGTCTGGTGTGATATCAATCCCCAGATCTTTCTCTCGTCCTGACTTGTTCTCTCTCTGAAGGATTTTCTCTCCCAGACGGTACCTTGTTGTTGTGGTTGTTAAAGATTCGTTACCTGGAAGAAAAAGTTCCAAGTAACACGGGCTGTGGTGGTACGTTGTTTGGCCTTCTGCTCCCTTCGCCTATCTTCATCACTTTCCACTTGCTTGAATTAAACTCTAGTAGCCATTTGTTGGACCACTCCTTCAATCTGTCCAGGTCATCCTGAAGCGTCTTGTTGCCCTCCTCTGTCTTAATCCTTCTCATAATTTTAGCATAATCAAAAAACATTAAGAGGAATGAGTCTATACCTTCTGGAAGATTATTCACATATATTAAAAACAGGATAGGTCAGAGTACAGTAACTTTCTGCTGTTTAGGTACTCCCTGATCCATTGGAGCACCCAACCACTTATCCTGCCTGTTCTCCAATTTATACAACAGTCAATTATTGGGTACTGTGTCAAAAGTTTTCTGACAGTCCAAGAAAATGCTGTCTGCCCACCCTTTTTTTTCTTGCTGAATGCTTGTTGTTTCGTCATAGAATTCTATTTAAACCTGTGAGACACGACTTGCTATCCCAGACCCCATGCTGGTGACGTGTTACACAGCCCCTTCCCTCCTCATATGCTATCAGGCTTTTCTCACAATC
>WNGS01087021.1:7831183-7842398 GCA_020271785.1 Procambarus virginalis
TAAAAAAAAGATTAATTGTTCCTCAATATTGTATATTATGATAGAAAAAACTGGCTAAGCAGAGAAGTGGAGGGTGAGGGGAGGAGGTGTTTGTTGGGGGGGGGGGGCAGAGGTGAGGACTTTGGGAGCGGGATGGTCGAGTCTGGGGATGGGGGATGGGGGGGGGGTAGGAGAAAGGCACCTTTAAGGGCACGCACCATTAGTGTGGGACACATTAACATATATATATATATATATATATATATATATATATATATATATATATATATATATATATATGTATATATATACATATATACACATATATATATATATATATATATATATATATATATATATATGTATATATACATATATACATATATATATATATATATATATATATAAATATATATATATATATATATATATATATATATATATATATATATATATATATATATATATATATATATATATGTCGTACCTAGTAGCCAGAACACACTTCTCAGCCTACTATGCAAGGCCCGATTTGCCTAATAAGCCAAGTTTTCATGAATTAATTGTTTTTCGACTACCTAACCTACCTAATCTAACCTAACCTAACATTTTCGGATACCTAACCTAACCTAATCTATAAAGATAGGTTACGTTAGGTTAGGTAGGGATGGTTAGGTTCGGTCATATATCTACGTTAATTTTAACTCCAATAAAAAAAATTGACCTCATATATAATGAAATGGGTAGCTTTATCATTTCATAAGAAAAAAATTATAGAATATATATTCATTCAGGAAAACTTGGCTTATTAGGCAAATCGGGCCTTGCATAGTAGGCCAAAAAGTGAGTTCTGGCTACTAGGTACGACATATATATATATATATATATATATATATAAATATATATATATATATATATATATATATTATATATATATATATATATATACAAGACTATAGGCAATTAAAAAATAAATTACAATGTTATTGTCGTAAGTATAACTTTTCGCAACGTATTCCGTTTTCATGAACCGTTATTCATGTTCTTGCTGCTATTATCAAGTTCAGTTAGTGTATCTGAACAGTGATGAGGGTATCAGCAGTGATGTTGTTATAGATTCAGCTACTCGGAACAAGTTCTAAATAGCACGGGCTATAGTGAGCCCGTAGCTTACCTGGCACAGGAGCGGGGCAAGTAGCACGGGCTAAGGTTTGCCCGTAGTGGACTTACCTGGCACAGGAGGGGATTACCAGTGATGAGTTGAGCATCAGCGTTGAGGTGAGCATCAATGTTGAGGATATCACCTAGCACTGCACCTCACAGGAGTCCCAAGTATGGGGTGAAGGAGCCGTGAGACCATTATAGTCTCCCCCACACTCGCCGGTCTGGCGCGGCCATCAGCCAGCCTCGGTGTGTGTTTGTCTAACCATTGTGTCCCTTTCCCGCCTGATTGCTTGACCCCTGGAAGGCCGGGTCACGGTCAAACCTTGACCTAACACCCTTCTCCCTTCTCCCCTTTCCTTCCTCGACCCAGTCTCAGGTCACCAGCGAAATGATAACCACGCGATAATGAAACCTAGAGAGATCCCGATCAGGTGATTATAATACGATGCTTTACTGAACTATGCCAACTATTATCGATAAGAAAATAATTCTACTTTAGCTGGGTGTTCCTCAACGAAGACCTTCGCTAAATCTCCCTCGCTATTTCATCAGAGGTGCGAAACATTCTGGGAAACGTCGGGCGGTGTTGTCAAGAGCGATCATTTTTTGACAGGTCCGCAGCACGTAATAAATGGTTTGGGAAGTTTCCATCGCCACAATAGATATAATTTATATTATTTTCTTTTCTTTCCCAGTTTCTCGTAATTCCTTTGTTTTATTCCTCTTCTCAGTTTCGCTATCCCTTCCTTAGTTTTTGTTTTCTCTCATAATCCCTGTCTTCTACTTTCTCCTAGTCTATTTTAGCCTCCCTTTATTGTTAAATTACGATATAACATTTCTATATATTTTATGTATAATTTAACATTTTATATAATATATAACTATACGTAACTGGCAGCGCCAAACTGCAGAAATAAGAGTCTTTTTAACTGAGTATTAAACAGACATATTGACGTTGGGGGGAACTATTGAGTTAGGCTTTTATACCGGGAACTGCTTATATTAGAGACGGAGACCGACAGATACAATGACAGATCAATTTGTAACGCTTTTGTGGCGTATTTTTGGTTCTGCCCCTTGCTTGAACTATACATAAACACACACAGCTCTACCTTTCACTCCAGCTCTACCTTTCACTCCAGCTCTACCTTTCACTCCAGCTCTACCTTTCACTCCAGCTCTGCCTTTCACTCCAGCTCTGCCTTTCACTCCAGCTCTGCCTTTCACTCCAGCTCTACCTTTCACTCCAGCTCTTCCTTTCACTCCATCTCTGTCTTTCACTCCAGCTCTACCTTTCACTCCAGCTCTACCTTTCACTCCAGCTCTGCCTTTCACTCCAGCTCTACCTTTCACTCCAGCTCTGCCTTTCACTCCAGCTCTACCTTTCACTTCAGCTCTACCTTTCACTCCAGCTCTGTCTTTCACTCCAGCTCTACCTTTCACTCCAGCTCTGCCTTTCACTCCAGCTCTGCCTTTCACTCCAGCTCTACCTTTCACTCCAGCTCTGCCTTTCACTCCAGCTCTACCTTTTACTCCAGCTCTACCTTTCACTCCAGCTCTACCTTTCACTTAGTGAAAAACTGGTAATATCTAAAGAAACACTTAAGAAAACTCGAAAAGGTTCAGATGTTTGCAACAAGGCTCGTCCCAGAATTACGAGGGATGAGGAAAGAAGAGAGACTGAAGGAACTAAACCTGACTATGCCAGAAAAGAGGAGTGGGAGGAGGGGGACATGACCGAGTCGTATAAAAAACTTAGAGAGATTGACGGAATAGAGAAAGAAAAAACGTTCCCAATGAACACCAATAGTTCATGAGGATATTAATGGAATCTTGAGAATCCCACGAGTTTAGTAATGTTATAAAGTTTCTTTTAGCATAAGAGTAGTGGGAAAATGGAATGAATTAAAGAACAGGTNCCATAGGAGACAAACTCTGACTCCATCATTAATTATTTCATTATATCTGTGCCTAGCTTCAGACACAAGCATGTCATAGTTACGCCTTGGGGAGCTGAGTGCAGTCAATGATGACAAGAAGTCAATTACAATTAGCAAATCAAATTTGGATTCATATACTCGTTCGAGTGCAGGATTATGGCAACAAATTGTTTAAAGAGTAGAGGCCCAGGTATATATACGCGCTCCACACTCATAGAAGGAGCCATGTCTGCTTGTCACTGCACCATAAGACTGGTGCAAAGATCCGTCACTGTAAATTATTTGGGAGAGGGAGCGCTCTCTGACTAAAACATTAATTTCACGTAAGGCATTGTACTTTGCTTCTTGGGTGGGAAAGGAGGAAAAGCAATTTAGGAAGGGGTGATCTCCCATGGGGCAGGAAAATGTCGTTGCTGTCTCTCTTGTTAGGGTGATGAATATTATACATTCTAAGAAGAGTTCCGGTTTCGTAATCCATTTGCAGGGATGCTGGCTGACCTTGGAGGGCTTCAGTGCACAGGGGTTGAGGTGGGATAGCTTAAGTCCCTTGATTTCCATTGAAAATATAAATTTCAGTGATACGATCATTTACGCATGGAATAATCAGTTCCTTCCTCATGTTTAGTAATAATACACAGTATTATTTATGCAACACTGATGCTGTTAGTGTGGGAGCCGGCCTGTATTTGTGTGTCAGTAATTGGGAGCCAAGAGTTCAGAGACCATGGCGATCGTGTGAGGGTCGGCCCGTCATAGCAGCAGTTGGGGAACCAGTGTTGAAGCTTCGGCCAGCTATTCAATGCCTACCATTGGACAAGGGCTGGCCTTCCAGCCGGACAAGGGCTGGACTTCCACCAGCCGGGCCAGGGCTGGCCTACCACCAGCCGGACCAGGGCTGGCCTTCCACCAGCCGGGCCAGGGATGGCCTTCAACCAGCCGGGCCAGGGCTGGCCTACCACCAGCCGGGCTAGGGCTGGCCTACCACCAGCCGGGCCAGGGCTGGCCTACCACCAGCCGGGCCAGGGCTGGCCTACCACCTGCCGGACCAGGGCTGGCCTACCACCAGCCGGGCCAGGGCTGGCCTACTACCAGCCGGGCCAGGGATGGCCTTCAACCAGCCGGGCCAGGGCTGGCCTACCACCAGCCGGACCAGGGCTGGCCTACCACCTGCCGGACCAGGGCTGGCCTACCACCAGCCGGACCAGGGCTGGCCTACCACCAGCCGGACCAGGGCTGGCCTACCACCAGCCGGGCCAGGGCTGGCCTACCACCAGCCGGGCCAGGGCTGGCCTACCACCAGCCGGGCCAGGGCTGGCCTACCACCAGCCGGGCCAGGGCTGGCCTACCACCAGCCGGGCCAGGGCTGGCCTACCACCTGCCGGGCCAGGGCTGGCCTACCAGCCGGGCAAGGGCTGGCCTACCAGCCGGGCAAGGGCTGGACTACCAGCCGGGCAGGGCTGGCCTACCAGCCGGGCAAGAGCTGGCCTACCAAGCAGGCAAGGGCTGGCCTACCAGCCGGGCAAGAGCTGGCCTACCAAGTAGGCAAGGGCTGGCCTACCAAGCAGGCAAGGGCTGGTCTATACTAGATGCAGCGACAGTGAAAAAGGGATCACATGGGAGGCTGGGCCCGTGAGCTGAAGTGTAAGGTACACGGTAAACTGTACATGCGTTCCTGAACTATTTGTAATTCGCCGCCAGGTTAGTCAGTGTACGAGTTGCAAGAAACGGCAACAGCAAGTCTAGGGAACCAGGAGCACGTGCACCTCCTTTCAGCGTCAGTGATACACTGAGGTTGTGAGGGAATTGTCGAGAGCTGGTGCCACAGGTCGTCGGACAGACATTAAAGATAAGAAACCTAAATTTAGTGTGATTCTTATTTTTTTTCGTGCCAGCGTCATATAAGTTTTCAGGTAATAATTAGAGTGTAAAAGGATCGGTTTATTGAGCCCGACCTAATGAAACCTCACAAGCTCATGGTTAAAGTATATGAGCCACAATAGCGTGAGTTGCTATACGTCGCTAGCTAGTAGCGGTCACCCTAGATGTTGGAGGGTGATTTTTTTGTTAAGCAATTTTCCTCTGCTATTCCAGTGTCTTTATATATATGCCTTATTGATTATTATTGGACTTTATTCTCGTCTATATAATTATATTTATGTTATTCATTTATTGATTCGTTATACGTGTTAGATTAAGGATATTTAATGTCTGGGATGGAATGAGATTCATTTAGATATGTTTGTCAAGCGAGGTCATGGTTAATTCAGAGACTAGGCTGTATTTTGACTTGTGCATCGATTTATATGAGTTTAATGAGAATATTATTATCAGGACTCAATATGTGTAACTGAGGTGAAGTGATATACTTTCTGAGAAGTGACTTTTGAGTGACACAAAGATATTTTGTGTACAAACAATATATCCGAGGCTACCAGAATCAAGCCATTTTTCGTTATTACTTTAGTAAATACTGTTAAACTTACTTAAGCTATCATTACTCCTTCCAGGTGCCCGTGGGGGAAGAGTTTGATTAAGGTTCTGATAATCTAGCTATTGCCAGCTCAAGATTGCTACTAATCTGACAATATCATTGTGGGAGCAAGAGGAGGCTTTGGTCATGACAGTGGGCTTACCTGACATTACACCATTGACTGGGATTCTCACACACCCTGACTGAGCAGCCTGACGTCCTCCTAAGAGTCCCGACGTCAAGAAACTGTCGTTCTAAAGTGCCCTTATCCTAACCTACCACAGGACCTAAAACAGAAAATGGGACAGTATGTCAATTTCGCAGACGATACCATTTTCTAGTACAACTGTTTTTGGACTAAGGTTGAGTTCACATCAAAATTCGACGTTCTATTAGAAGGACGGGTTGGACTTATGCAGCAGGAGCACAGAAAGAACAGTTGTCTTTCCACATGGATTTGGCCGAGTGCTCGAGGAGAGTAATTCTCACCAGTTTTAATTTGTTAATATAACAGCTCATGTGTCTCCCCCCCCACCTAAAACCTGCACCTGTGAGCCCTTGATGTTTGTTACACCTGGGGAGCACCCACCGTTTAGCCCTAGTTGTAACAGTCCCACATATATTTGGGGTGCCTCCTATTAGTTCCTCAAGCCATTCACTACTAACATTAAGGTGCATTCCTCTGTTAGTTTCCTTAGTGCAGACTGGAGTGTGAAAGCTGCCATTCCTTTCTAAAACAGTTTACATCTGGGACAGGTAGCTCACCTTCACTATTTATCTCGTAATTCACCCTTAGTAAGGAACCTCACTCGAGTGCATCCATAAGCATCCTTTGCCCAGGTGCCTGAGCTGTGTGGCTCCCTGGCGTCATATGTTGGAAGCTTTCCTAACCTAACGCAGGTTTTGTGAGATGACACCAAACCTGCGTCAGTATAGGAAACTCTAAGTCCTAAATAGGTTAGGGTAAGAAACTGTGTGTGATTGTGAGTCATACACAGTCCAATGAGCCATACAAATTCCTATGACTCATACACAGTCCAATGAGTCATATACACTACAATGACTCATACACAGTGCAAAGAGTCATTCACAGTCCAAAGAGTCATACACAGTCCAAAGAGTCATACACAGTCCAAAGAGTCATACACAGTCCAATGAGCCATACACAGTCCAATTAGTCATACACAGTCCAATGAGCCATACACAGTCCAATGAGTCATACACAGTCCAATGAGCCATACACAGTCCAATGAGTCATACACAGTCCAATGAGCCATACACAGTCCAATGAGTCATACACAGTCCAATGAGCCATACACAGTCCAATGAGTCATACACAGTCCAATGAGCCATACACAGTCCAATGTACAGCCATGAACGTGTCCTTGCATACACTGGTCTTTAGCTAATTGCGGTCAGCTCCACCCTTACGATATCCAGATAAACTGGGGAACCCAAATCAAAGCTTTTACGGGTCAGACAGCTGAATGGACAGCGCTCGGTACTCGTAATCCTAGGGACCGGTGATCGATTTCCGGCGATGACGGTAACAAATGTGCAGAGTTTCTCTCACCCTGATGCCCAGTTCACTTAGCAGTAAATAGGTACCTGGGAATTAGACAGCTGCTTCGGGCGGCTTCCTGTGTGTACTTACCTATTTGTACTTGCGGGGGTTGAGCTTTGGCTCTTTGGTCCCGCCTCTCAACCGTCAATCAACTAGTGTACAGATTCCTGAAACTACTGGGCTCTATCATATCTACATTTAAAACTGTGTACGGAGTCAGCCTCCACCACATCAGACCTGGCCTGCGTGTGTGTGTGTGTGTATTCACCTAGTTGTGCTTGCTGGACTTGAGCTTTGCTCTTTCGGCCCGCCTCTCAACTGTCAATCAATCAACTGTTACTAACTACTAACTATTTTTTTCATACACATACACACACACACCCAGGAAGCAGCCCGTAGCAGCTGTTTAACTCCCAGGCATCTCTTTACTGCTATTTAACAGGTGCATCAGGGTGAAGGAAACGCTGCCCATTTGTTTTTCCGCCGGTAGCCGAGATCGAACCCCTGTCCCTAGGTCCACGAGCCTAGAGCTCTATCCACTCAGCCAGCCAGCCCCTTGGCTTGGTGTATGTGTGAGTGTGAGTATGTGTGTGTGTGTGTGTATACTCACCTAATTGTACTCACCTAATTGTGCTTGCGGGGGTTGAGCTTTGGCTCTTTGGTCCCGCCTCTCAACTGTCAATCAACTGGTGTACAGATTCCTGAGCCTACTGGGCTCTATCATAACTACATTTGAAACTGTGTATGGAGTCAGCCTCCACCACATCACTTCCTAATGCATTCCATTTACTAACTACTCTAACACTGAAAAAGTTCTTTCTAATGTCTCTGTGGCTCATTTGGGTACTCAGCTTCCACCTGTGTCCCCTTGTTCGCGCCCCTCCAGTGTTGAATAGTTCATCCTTGTTTACCCGGTCAATTCCCCTGAGGATTTTGTAGGTTGTGATCATGTCCCCCCTTACTCTTCTGTCTTCCAGTGTCGTAAGTTGCATTTCCTGCTGCCTTTCCTCATAACTCATGCCTCTTAGTTCTGGGACTAGTCTAGTAGCATACCTTTGGACTTTTCCAGCTTCGTCTTGTGCTTGACAAGGTACGGGCTCCATGCTGGGGCCGCATACTCCAGGATTGGTCTTACATATGTGGTGTACAAGATTCTGAATGATTCCTTACACAGGTTCCTGAACGCCGTTCTGATGTTAGCCAGCCTCGCATATGCCGCAGACGTTATTCTCTTTATGTGGGCTTCAGGAGACAGGTTTGGTGTGATATCAACTCCTAGATCTTTCTCTCTGTCTGTTTCATTAAGTACTTCATCAACTATTCTGTATCCTGTGTCTGGCCTCCTTTTTCCACTGCCTAATTTCATTAATTTGCATTTACTTGGGTTGAACTTCAACAGCCATTTGTTGGACCATTCACTCAGTCTATCTAGGTCATCTTGTAGCCTCCTACTATCATCCTCTGTTTCAATCCTTCTCATAATTTTTTGCATCGTCGGCAAACATTGAGAGGAACGAATCTATACCCTCTGGGAGATCATTCACATATATCAGAAACAGTATAGGTCCAAGGACTGACCCCTGCGGGACTCCACTTGTAACGTCTCGCCAATCTGAGACTTCACCCTTCACACAGACTCGTTGTCTCCTGTTGCTTAGGTACTCCTCTATCCACCGGAGTACCTTCCCTTTCACTCCAGCCTGCATCTCCAACTTTCGCACTAGCCTCTTGTGTGGCACTGTATCAAAGGCTTTACTACCAGTGGGACTACTACCAGGGGGACTACTACCAGGGGGACTACTACCAGGGGTACTACTACCAGTGGGACTACTACCAGGGGGACTACTACCAGGGGGACTACTACCAGGGGGACTACTACCAGGGGGACTACTACCAGTGGGACTACTACCAGGGGGACTACTACCAGGGGGACTACTACCAGGGGGACTACTACCAGGGGGACTACTACCAGGGGGACTACTACCAGGGGGACTACTACCAGTGGGACTACTACCAAGGGGACTACTAGCAGGGGGACTACTACCAGTGGGACTACTACCAAGGGGACTACTAGCAGGGGGACTACTACCAGTGGGACTACTACCAAGGGGACTACTAGCAGGGGGACTACTACCAGGGGGACTACTAGCAGGGGGACTACTACCAGTGGGACTACTACCAAGGGGACTACTACCAGTGGGACTACTACCAGGGGGGACTACTACCAGGGGACTACTACCAAGGGGACTACTACCAGCAGGACTACTACCAGGGGGACTACTACCAGGGGGACTACTACCAGTGGGACTACTACCAGTGGGACTACTACCAGTGGGACTACTACCAGTGGGACTACTACCAGTGGGACTACTACCAGGGGGACTACTACCAGTGGGACTACTACCAGGGGGACTACTACCAGGGGACTACTACCAGTGGGACTACTACCAGGGGACTACTACCAGTGGGACTACTACCAGGGGGACTACTACCAGGGGACTACTACCAGTGGGACTACTACCAGGGGGACTACTACCAGTGGGACTACTACCAGTGGGACTACTACCAGTGGGACTACTACCAGGGGGACTACTACCAGGGGACTACTACCAGGGGGACTACTACCAGTGGACTACTACCAGTGGGACTACTACCATGGGACTACTACCAGGGGGACTACTACCAGGGGGACTACTACCAGGGGGACTACTACCAGGGGGACTACTACCAGGGGGACTACTACCAGGGGGACTACTACCAGGGGGACTACTACCAGGGGGACTACTACCAGGGGGACTACTACCAGGGGGACTACTACCAGGGGGACTACTACCAGGGGGACTACTACCAGTGGGACTACTACCAGGGGGACTACTACCAGGGGGACTACTACCAGGGGGACTACTACCAGGGGGGACTACTACCAGGGGGGACTACTACCAGGGGACTACTACCAGGGGGACTACTACCAGGGGGACTACTACCAGGGGGGACTACTACCAGGGGGGACTACTACCAGGGGGACTACTACAGGGGGACTACTACCAGGGGGACTACTACCAGGGGGACTACTACCAGGGGGACTACTACCAGGGGGACTACTACCAGGGGACTACTACCAGGGGGACTACTACCAGGGGGACTACTACCAGGGGGACTACTACCAGGGGGACTACTACCAGGGGGACTACTACCAGGGGGACTACTACCAGGGGACTACTACCAGGGGGACTACTACCAGGGGACTACTACCAGGGGGACTACTACCAGGGGGACTACTACCAGGGGGACTACTACCAGGGGGACTACTACCAGGGGGACTACTACCAGGGGACTACTACAGGGGGACTACTACCAGGGGGACTACTACCAGGGGGACTACTACCAGGGGGACTACTACCAGGGGGGACTACTACCAGGGGACTACTACCAGGGGGACTACTACCAGGGGGACTACTACCAGGGGGACTACTACCAGGGGGACTACTACCAGGGGGACTACTACAGGGGGACTACTACCAGGGGGACTACTACCAGGGGACTACTACCAGGGGGACTACTACCAGGGGGACTACTACCAGGGGACTACTACCAGGGGGACTACTACCAGGGGGACTACTACCAGGGGGACTACTACCAGGGGGACTACTACCAGGGGGACTACTACCAGGGGGACTACTACCAGGGGGACTACTACCCAGGGGGACTACTACCAGGGGGACTACTACCAGGGGGGACTACTACCAGGGGGACTACTACCAGGGGGAACTACCAGGGGGACTACTACCAGGGGGACTACTACCAGGGGGGACTACTACCAGGGGGACTACTACCAGGGGGACTACTACCAGGGGGACTACTACCAGGGGACTACTACCAGGGGGGACTACTACCAGGGGGACTACTACCAGGGGGACTACTACCAGGGGGACTACTACCAGGGGGGACTACTACCAGGGGGACTACTACCAGGGGGAACTACCAGGGGGACTACTACCAGGGGGACTACTACCAGGGGACTACTACAGGGGACTACTACCAGGGGACTACTACCAGGGGGACTACTACCAGGGGGACTACTACCAGGGGGACTACTAC
>WNGS01087021.1:7846866-7877491 GCA_020271785.1 Procambarus virginalis
TCATCAGGGGGGAAAGGGGGGTCACAACCCAAGGCAACCCTGGAGCCGGTCGGCCGTGCGGACAGCACGCTGGACTTGTGATCCTGTGGTCCTAGGTTCAATCCCAGGCGCCGGCGAGAAACAATGGGCAGAGTTTCTTTCACCCTATACACTGTTACCTAGCAGTAAAATAGGTACCTGGTTGTTAGTCAGCTGTCACGGGCTGTTTCCTGGGGGTGGAGGCCTGGTCGAGGACCGGGCCGAGGGGACACTAAAGCCCCGAATTCATCTCAAGATAACCTCAAGGTAACCCCAGGCGAGGACCCCACCCTCTTCATGGGAGGGTCCCAGTCCTTAGAACACACCCTCGTATCTCTCTTTTGATGGGAAGGAGCCGGCGCCTTCATGGGAAAGGCCCCCTAGGCCCACAAGAAGAGCACAACGCCCCTGGAGCAGCAACAGCAATACCAGACGTGACAATGCCAGACAGGGGAGCATCATCATATGGGACAACCGAAAAGATGTTGCCCCCACCTACACACTTCGGCATCCTCGCCACAGGAGCACCCACCTAGACCCCGACCACAGGAGATTCCCGATGAACCTCCACAGTAACCAACCTACACTCCAAACTCCAACATCTCCATCAGCACCCGGAGCCGCCACAGGAGGATCCATTCAGGCAGGCAGGCCAACCGGCTGAGCAGGCAGAGCAGGAACAGTCGCACCAGAGGGAACATCCAGCTGGGGGATGGCAGGAAGCACATCCATAAACCCCGGAACCCCAGGCTCGGTCCCACTGACCCCCAAGGGGGTAAAGTCACTCTTCCGAAAGAGGAATGGCCCTTTCCCCCACCTCCGGAGCATAGCACCCCGCCACAAGATGCCCGGGCGCACTGCACTGAAAACATAGTAAACCCTCATGTTGAACCTGAAGAAGCTGAACCTTGTATGGAATGACATGCGTCAGACACATTGCAAGCTTCTGAAGACCGGTCTGCACACCTGCCATCCTTCCAGATGGTAGACAAGTCACCAAGTGGGTGAATACAGCTTCAAACCACATGAAGCAAGATCGAAGAACACTCCCAGGAAACTCTAGGAAAACCCTGTGCATACTTACGTACACCGGCAGCATATACCAGTCCGATACACGACAGGTTCACCACTGGTACAACACCAGTACACTACAGTTCCGGTGGAACCAGGCAGCTGGATAGTTCGGCCAACAAAAGCATCCACGAAGTGCTGATATGGAGCAGAAGAAATAAACTTGACCACACACGCCGGTCCGAGACCTTTTCAAGACCATAGACAGAATTCAGGTCCACCCTGAAAATGTCCAGAAGTGCCACCTCCACAACTGACCAATCCGCAGCATCCAAGAACTCCAATCTCACGGAGTCAAGACCCTGAATCGGCGCCACAGACGACGCCATACCGCCAGTCGGCACACCACACACCACCAGCAGCGAACCTCTCACACCAGGCCCCAGGCGAAAACTGAGGAGTGCAGATGCAGTGACTATCTTCTCTGGCGGGCAGGCAGCGAAATTTCTCCAATATCGTTATCAGTACTGTCTCCCAACGTAATATGTCTAGCATTAAAATCTCCCATGCATATTGTCCTATAATTGTCTAAATCTGGGAGCAATATTTCATTGAGTTTCTGACTTCTGGCATATATGCTGAAGAATGAGAAGTGGCCTCCTGCAGTTCGTACGTGGAAGTGATGGTACTGTGTGTGTGTACATTGTGTAACATGCTCACAAGAGCACGTGGTAAATCACTTCTGATTTATGTTGCTGTGGGTAGACTTCCTTTTCCAGTTATTATTTCTGTGTCACTATCAACACTGAGTTGATTGACGACGACGTCGCCACAGTCTGCGTTGTCGCTCTCATCTCTGCCGCTTCCGCCGACCACCACTGGTACCTTTACCAACGCAGGCCTCGGCTGTGACACAGCTGTGTGGAGGCTGTTGTATCTCATGTGAAGTAGCCTGATGTAGCATCTGTATGGTTTTTGCCATTTCTGCTGCTTGTGCGTGCAAGGCTGCCAACTGTCATTCCAGTGTTGTCTCAGTCTGCTGTGTGTTGTCAGGGGCATTGATGGTACTGTCACCACTATGGGATGGGTTAACAGTACTAGAGCTGGTATCAGTAGGCACTTATTGAGTCTCGGGCACTTGCCTCCTTGTGCCAAGGAAGGCTGGCTGTTTGGGACAGTCTGGGTGCCAAATGACACCTTCTTTACCACATCTGAAACACTTCAGCGACGGTTTAGATGGAAGCACAGTTTCAGGTTGTTGCCCTGCTTCTGTTATCGTGCTCTTGTGTTCCTGGTCCTGCTTTCTTTTGTCTCTAGTCTTTTTATATAGACAGTCCTTCAGTGCTTGAAGACTGGAACAGAGAACAGAACAGCTGGTGCGTACATAACACACTTGGATGCACACCAGCAGTGCTTAGCTATGTGTCCATTGCCACAACACTCCAGTTGGTCTGGCTGCCACACCATGAACCAGCTGGGAAGCGCAAACGACCAGCAAACCAATACTGGTCAGGTGGTGGTTCAGACTTGTTCCAGACAATGACAATTTTATTGGTAGGTTTACCAGTTTTAAACATTCTCCTTCCTCTGTGTACTCCATCTAATTCATAGGCTCAGTCTAGTGGATACTCTTGATGGTAGCTGTAAACTAGGTATTTATTCATCTGTTTCACAATAGAATTTGTTCCTTGTGGATTTGTTCATTCATCTGTTTGTTCCAGATACATGATCTTGAAGGGAGAGCTTTACGCCACCTATTATCCCTTGCAGAAGGTCATACTCAACATGCTGATCTTTTCTTGAAACGTACACATATGGGGAGTTGACATGTGGACGTAGCAAGTATACAGAGCCTGGTGGGGACCTATGGCTCAGCTGCTTCATCCAAAAAATTTTGTCGGCTACAGTCGTGCCTTTACGGAAGGCCAAACGTGTGTACTCATTATTTGGTCCTAGTGGAGCTCGTCTAAATTGGGTGCAACAAGACATTGTTATAAGCCCAACTTTGTTTTCGTCTTGATTATATTTTGTCTCCAACTTTCATTCTAATTTATTTTACATATATTGTCTTTTACATCAATATATGTACGATGGACCTCATTGTTACCATAAGTACTACCTAAACAGGACGATGGGCTGATAATAGCTGCTGATATGTTTACAAATCTACATCAGCAGATGATGCAAACTCGGAGGTACTTGTAGCAAAGCCTAAGCCTAGCAGTGGTGACATCTAGAATCTGTTAACCATATTGGATGACACATAGACGTGCCGTTTTTCCTGCATAATTGAATGATAGATGAACTGGTGTGAATTTTACTTTGCCTCTAAGTCTACTAGATTTTGTTGCTGTTCTGGGAATATAACTGCTCTCAGGCAGCTCAAAGGCAGTCCAAGATGGTATTCAATTCCTTCTTTACGCAAAAGGTTTTGGCAAACTCATCAATTTTATCATGAATTCGGAGACCAATATGGGAAGGAATCCATAGGAGACAAACTCTGACTCCATCATTAATTATTTCATTATATCTGTGCCTAGCTTCAGACACAAGCATGTCATAGTTACGCCTTGGGGAGCTGAGTGCAGTCAATGATGACAAGAAGTCAATTACAATTAGCAAATCAAATTTGGATTCATATACTCGTTCGAGTGCAAGGATTATGGCAACAAATTGTTTAAAGAGTAGAGGCCCAGGTATATATACGCGCTCCACACTCATAGAAGGAGCCATGTCTGCTTGTCACTGCACCATAAGACTGGTGCAAAGATCCGTCACTGTAAATTATTTGGGAGAGGGAGCGCTCTCTGACTAAAACATTAATTTCACGTAAGGCATTGTACTTTGCTTCTTGGGTGGGAAAGGAGGAAAAGCAATTTAGGAAGGGGTGATCCCATGGGGCAGGAAAATGTCGTTGCTGTCTCTCTTGTTAGAGGTGATGAATATTATACATTCTAAGAAGAGTTCCGGTTTCGTAATCCATTTGCAGGGATGCTGGCTGACCTTGGAGGGCTTCAGTGCACAGGGGTTGAGGTGGGATAGCTTAAGTCCCTTGATTTCCATTGAAAATATAAATTTCAGTGATACGATCATTTACGCATGGAATAATCAGTTCCTTCCTCATGTTTAGTAATAATACACAGTATTATTTATGCAACACTGATGCTGTTAGTGTGGGAGCCGGCCTGTATTTGTGTGTCAGTAATTGGGAGCCAAGAGTTCAGAGACCATGGCGATCGTGTGAGGGTCGGCCCGTCATAGCAGCAGTTGGGGAACCAGTGTTGAAGCTTCGGCCAGCTATTCAATGCCTACCATTGGACAAGGGCTGGCCTTCCAGCCGGACAAGGGCTGGCCTTCCACCAGCCGGGCCAGGGCTGGCCTACCACCAGCCGGACCAGGGCTGGCCTTCCACCAGCCGGGCCAGGGATGGCCTTCAACCAGCCGGGCCAGGGCTGGCCTACCACCAGCCGGGCTAGGGCTGGCCTACCACCAGCCGGGCCAGGGCTGGCCTACCACCAGCCGGGCCAGGGCTGGCCTACCACCTGCCGGACCAGGGCTGGCCTACCACCAGCCGGGCCAGGGCTGGCCTACTACCAGCCGGGCCAGGGATGGCCTTCAACCAGCCGGGCCAGGGCTGGCCTACCACCAGCCGGACCAGGGCTGGCCTACCACCTGCCGGACCAGGGCTGGCCTACCACCAGCCGGGCCAGGGCTGGCCTACCACCAGCCGGACCAGGGCTGGCCTACCACCAGCCGGGCCAGGGCTGGCCTACCACCAGCCGGACCAGGGCTGGCCTACCACCAGCCGGGCCAGGGCTGGCCTACCACCAGCCGGGCCAGGGCTGGCCTACCACCAGCCGGGCCAGGGCTGGCCTACCACCAGCCGGGCCAGGGCTGGCCTACCACCTGCCGGGCCAGGGCTGGCCTACCAGCCGGGCAAGAGCTGGCCTACCAAGCAGGCAAGGGCTGGCCTACCAGCCGGGCAAGAGCTGGCCTACCAAGTAGGCAAGGGCTGGCCTACCAAGCAGGCAAGGGCTGGTCTATACTGAATGCAGCGACAGTGAAAAAGGGATCACATGGGAGGCTGGGCCCGTGAGCTGAAGTGTAAGGTACACGGTAAACTGTACATGCGTTCCTGAACTATTTGTAATTCACCGCCAGGTTAGTCAGTGTACGAGTTGCAAGAAACGGCAACAGCAAGTCTAGGGAACCAGGAGCACGTACACCTCCTTTCAGCGTCAGTGATACACTGAGGTTGTGAGGGAATTGTCGAGAGCTGGTGCCACAGGTCGTCGGACAGACATTAAAGATAAGAAACCTAAATTTAGTGTGATTCTTATTTTTTTTCGTGCCAGCGTCATATAAGTTTTCATGTAATAATTAGAGTGTAAAAGGATCGGTTTATTGAGCCCGACCTAATGAAACCCCACAAGCTCATGGTTAAAGTATATGAGCCACAATAGCGTGAGTTGCTATACGTCGCTAGCTAGTAGCGGTCACCCTAGATGTTGGAGGGTGATTTTTTTTGTTAAGCAATTTTCCTCTGCTATTCCAGTGTCTTTATATATATG
Organism: Procambarus virginalis; assembly: GCA_020271785.1. NCBI lineage: Eukaryota > Metazoa > Arthropoda > Malacostraca > Decapoda > Cambaridae > Procambarus > Procambarus virginalis. Next base: position 7,852,467 of record WNGS01087021.1, read on the forward strand.
CCTTATTGATTATTATTGGACTTTATTCTCGTCTATATAATTATATATATGTTATTCATTATTTATTGATTCGTTATACGTGTGTTAGATTAAGGATATTTAATGTCTGGGAAGGAATGAGATTCATTTAGATACATGTCTGTCAAGCGAGGTCATGGTTAATTCAGAGACTAGGCTGTATTTTGACTTGTGCATCGATTTATATGAGTTTAATGAGAATATTATTATCAGGACTCAATATGTGTAACTGAGGTGAAGTGATATACTTTCTGAGAAGTGACTTTTGAGTGACACAAAGATATTTTGTGTACAAACAATATATCCGAGGCTACCAGAATCAAGCCATTTTTCGTTATTACTTTAGTAAATACTGTTAAACTTACTTAAGCTATCATTACTCCTTCCAGGTGCCCGTGGGGGAAGAGTTTGATTAAGGTTCTGATAATCTAGCTATTGCCAGCTCAAGATTGCTACTAATCTGACAATATCATTGTGGGAGCAAGAGGAGGCTTTGGTCATAACAGTGGGCTTACCTGACATTACACCATTGACTGGGATTCTCACACACCCTGACTGAGCAGCCTGACGTCCTCCTAAGGAGTCCCGACGTCAAGAAACTGTCGTTCTAAGGTGCCCTTATCCTAACCTACCACAGGACCTAAAACAGAAAATGGGACAGTATGTCAATTTCGCAGACGATACCATTTTCTAGTACAACTGTTTTTGGACTAAGGTTGAGTTCACATCAAAATTCGACGTTCTATTAGAAGGACGGGTTGGACTTATGCAGCAGGAGCACAGAAAGAACAGTTGTCTTTCCACATGGATTTGGCCGAGTGCTCGAGGAGAGTAATTCTCACGAGTTTTAATTTGTTAATATAACAGCTCATGGGTCTCCCCCCCACCTAAAACCTGCACCTGTGAGCCCTTGATGTTTGTTACACCTGGGGAGCACCCACCGTTTAGCCCTAGTGGTAACAGTCCCATATATATGTTACATTTGGGGTGCCTCCTATTAGTTCCTCAAGCCATTCACTACTAACATTAAGGTGCATTCCTCTGTTAGTTTCCTTAGTGCAGACTGGAGTGTGAAAGCTGCCATTCCTTTCTAAAACAGTTTACATCTGGGACAGGTAGCTCACCTTCACTATTTATCTCGTAATTCACCCTTAGTAAGGAACCTCACTCGAGTGCATCCATAAGCATCCATTGCCCAGGTGCCTGAGCTGTGTGGCTCCCTGGCGTCATATGTTGGAAGCTTTCCTAACCTAACGCAGGTTTTGTGAGATAACACCAAACCTGCGTCAGTATAGGAAACTCTAAGTCCTAAATAGGTTAGGGTAAGAAACTGTGTGTGATTGTGAGTCATACACAGTCCAATGAGCCATACAAATTCCTATGACTCATACACAGTCCAATGAGTCATATACACTTCAATGACTCATACACAGTGCAAAGAGTCATTCACAGTCCAAAGAGTCATACACAGTCCAATGAGCCATACACAGTCCAATGAGTCATACACAGTCCAATGAGCCATACACAGTCCAATGAGCCATACACAGTCCAATGAGCCATACACAGTCCAATGAGTCATACACAGTCCAATGAGCCATACACAGTCCAATGAGTCATACACAGTCCAATGAGCCATACACAGTCCAATGTACAGCCATGAACGTGTCCTTGGTCTTTGGCTAATTGCGGTCAGCTCCACCCTTACGATATCCAGATAAACTGGGGAACCCAAATCAAAGCTTTTACGGGTCAGACAGCTGAATGGACAGCGCTCGGTACTCGTAATCCTAGGGACCGGTGATCGATTTCCGGCGATGACGGTAACAAATGTGCAGAGTTTCTCTCACCCTGATGCCCAGTTCACTTAGCAGTAAATAGGTACCTGGGAATTAGACAGCTGCTTCGGGCGGCTTCCTGTGTGTACTTACCTATTTGTACTTGGGGGGTTGAGCTATGGCTCTTTGGTCCCGCCTCTCAACCGTCAATCAACTAGTGTACAGATTCCTGAAACTACTGGGCTCTATCATATCTACATTTAAAACTGTGTACGGAGTCAGCCTCCACCACATCAGACCTGGCCTGCGTGTGTGTGTGTGTGTATTCACCTAGTTGTGCTTGCTGGACTTGAGCTTTGCTCTTTCGGCCCGCCTCTCAACTGTCAATCAATCAACTGTTACTAACTACTAACTATTTTTTTCATACACATACACACACACCCAGGAAGCAGCCCGTAGCAGCTGTTTAACTCCCAGGCATCTCTTTACTGCTATTTAACAGGTGCATCAGGGTGAAGGAAACGCTGCCCATTTGTTTTTCCGCCGGTAGCCGAGATCGAACCCCTGTCCCTAGGTCCACGAGCCTAGAGCTCTATCCACTCAGCCAGCCAGCCCCTTGGCTTGGTGTGTGTGTGAGTGTATGTGTGTGTGTGTGTGTGTACTCACCTAATTGTACTCACCTAATTGTGCTTGCGGGGGTTGAGCTTTGGCTCTTTGGTCCCGCCTCTCAACTGTCAATCAACTGGTGTACAGATTCCTGAGCCTACTGGGCTCTATCATAACTACATTTGAAACTGTGTATGGAGTCAGCCTCCACCACATCACTTCCTAATGCATTCCATTTACTAACTACTCTAACACTGAAAAAGTTCTTTCTAATATCTCTGTGGCTCATTTGGGTACTCAGCTTCCACCTGTGTCCCCTTGTTCGCGCCCCTCCAGTGTTGAATAGTTCATCCTTGTTTACCCGGTCAATTCCCCTGAGGATTTTGCAGGTTGTGATCATGTCCTCCCTTACTCTTCTGTCTTCCAGTGTCGTAAGTTGCATTTCCTGCTGCCTTTCCTCATAACTCATGCCTCTTAGTTCTGGGACTAGTCTAGTAGCATACCTTTGGACTTTTCCAGCTTCGTCTTGTGCTTGACAAGGTCCGGGCTCCATGCTGGGGCCGCATACTCCAGGATTGGTCTTACATATGTGGTGTACAAGATTCTGAATGATTCCTTACACAGGTTCCTGAACGCCGTTCTGATGTTAGCCAGCCTCGCATATGCCGCAGACGTTATTCTCTTTATGTGGGCTTCAGGAGACAGGTTTGGTGTGATATCAACTCCTAGATCTTTCTCTCTGTCTGTTTCATTAAGTACTTCATCAACTATTCTGTATCCTGTGTCTGGCCTCCTTTTTCCACTGCCTAATTTCATTACTTTGCATTTACTTGGGTTGAACTTCAACAGCCATTTGTTGGACCATTCACTCAGTCTATCTAGGTCATCTTGTAGCCTCCTACTATCATCCTCTGTTTCAATCCTTCTCATAATTTTTGCATCGTCGGCAAACATTGAGAGAAACGAATCTATACCCTCTGGGAGATCATTCACATATACCAAAAACAGTATAGGTCCAAGGACTGACCCCTGCGGGACTCCACTTGTAACGTCTCGCCAATCTGAGACTTCACCCCTCACACAGACTCGTTGTCTCCTGTTGCTTAGGTACTCCTCTATCCACCGGAGTACCTTCCCTTTCACTCCAGCCTGCATCTCCAACTTTCGCACTAGCCTCTTGTGTGGCACTGTATCAAAGGCTTTACTACCAGGGGGACTACTACCAGGGGGACTACTACCAGTGGGACTACTACCAGGGGGACTACTAAAGAGCCCCAGTTTAGACTCTTGAACTCCTTTAAAGGTGGGGTGTGTGTGTGTGTGTGTGTGTGTGTGTGTGTGTGTGTGTGTGTGTGTGTGTATTCACTTAGTTGTATTCACTTAGTTGTATTTTACGGGGGTTGAGCTTTGCTCTTTCGGCCCGCCTCTCAACTGTCAATCAACTGTTTACTAACTACACTAACTACTTTTTTTTCTCCACACCACACACACACACCCCAGGAAGCAGCCCGTGACAGCTGACTAACTCCCAGGTACCTATTTACTGCTAGGTAACAGGGGCATTCAGGGTGAAAGAAACTTTGCCCATTTGTTTCTGCCGGGTGCGGGAATCGAACCCGCGCCACAGAATTACAAGTCCTGCGCGCTATCCACCAGGCTACCTGGCCCCCCCCCGCTACCTGTGTGTGTGTGTGTGTGTGTGTGTGTGTGTGTGAACTTACCTAGTTGTGCTTGCGGGTGTTGAGCTCTGGCTCTTTGGTCTCACTTCTCAAGTGTCACTCAACTGGTGTACAGGTTCCTGAGCCTACTGGGCTCTTTCATATCTATACTTGAAACTGTGTATGGAGTCAGCCTCCGCCACATCACTTCCTAATGCATTCCATTTGTCTACTACTCTGACACTGAAAAAATTCTTTCTAATGTCTCTATGGTTCATTTGGTCACTCGATTTCCACTTGTGTCCCCTAGAGTGTGTGCCCCTTGTGTTAAATACTCTGTGTTGACCAAACCTCACACTAGAAAGTGAAGAGACGACGACGTTTCGGTCCGTCCTGGACCATTATCAAGTCGATTGAGTCCCGGATAATGGTCCGGGACGGACCGAAACGTCATCGTCTCTTCATTTTGAAGTATGTGGTTGTAACGTAACTGTACTTTACGGCTCGTTGCACTAACAGAGACAAGAAATTAACGGTCTAGGGACATAATAAGACTCTGTATCTAACAGCATGCAACCAGTGTAAACCCGTAGTTACGTACATACAAAATAAATAGAATCAAAATCACCAGGGAGAAAAATATTACACCTGTATATATAAAAAGATTTATATTAAATAAAAATGTATAATAATCCAGGTAATTATTCCTTCAGGTATAATAGTAAATCAGATGGCTAACATTCTATAATCAAATAATATAAATTCTCACCAGACTAATTGTACTACTAAAACAACACAGAAATAAAACACAGAACAGACACTTGTCCTAATCAGACCAGTTGACCTGACGGTCGTCTCCCAGTTACTGACTCTCGCGTCGTCTCTACCCATAATTCTCTCTCCCTCCGCCTCATCCAGGATAAGGGATGGTAAATAAGGACTTTTTAATATTTACAACTAATTGAACAACCACTTGTTCTCAAAACACATAAGAATGCAAATAAAATATAATAGTTACTTTCAAAATATATAAGTTACAATGCCACCTGCTTTATTACAGTAAATTAACAAATATATGAATATTAAAAAGTGACATCTGGAACTCCCATAACTGAACAGGTCCAGCAATTCTAATTTCCCGACTCTAACAGGTATTAGACGTGTGAAGAGCAACAGCGCTCCTGTCCCCACTGATATTGCCACACCACACGATAATTTACAAAAATATAATATATATACATTTACAGGTAATGATGAAATGGAACAAATAAGTTATTTAAATTTATATACGTATCCAGCTAGGAGTACGTAACAGTGGTTTGGTCAACTTTTTTCAGCCACGTTATTGTGACTCCTCATCTGCTTAAGTTGTCTGTCTTTATCTACCCTATCAATTCCTCTGAGAATCCTGTATGTGGTGATCATGTCCCCCCCCTAACTCTTCTGTCTCTCAGTGACGCGAGGTTGACGTTGACCTCTCAACTGTCAATCAACTTTTGTACAAATTCCTGAGCCTACTGGGCTCTATCATATCTACATTTGAAACTGTGTATGGAGTCAGCCTCCACCACATCACTGCCTAATGCATTCCATCCGTTAATTATTCTGACACTGAAAAAGTTCCTTCTAACGTCTGTGTGGCTAATGTGGGCACTCAGTTTCCACCTGTGTCCCCTTGTTCGCGTCCCACCAGTGTTGAATAGTTTATCCTTGTTTACCCGGTCGATTCCTCTGAGGGTTTTGTAGGTTGTGATTATGTCTTCCCTTACACTTCTGTCTTCCAGTGTCGTAAGGTGCATTTCCCGCAGCCTTTCCTCGTAACTCATGCCTCTTAGTTCTGGGACTAGTCTAGTGGCATACCTTTGGACTTTTTCCAGCTTCGTCTTGTGCTTGACAAGGTACGGGCTCCATGCTGGGGCCGCATACTCCAGGATTGGTCTTACATATGTGGTGTACATGATTCTGAATGATTCCGTACACAGGTGTGTGTGTACTCACCTATTTGTACTCCTTACCTTGAGGATACCTTGAGGTGCTTTTGGGGCTTATCGTCCCCGCGGCCCGGTCATCGACCAGGCCTCCTGGTTGCTGGACTGATCAACCAGGCTGTTGGACGCGGCTGCTCGCAGCCTGACGTATGAGTCACAGCCTGGTTGATCAGGTATCCTTTGGAGGTGCTTATCCAGTTCTCTCTTGAACACTGTGAGGGGTTTGCCAGTTATGTCCCTTATGTGTAGTGGAAGCGTGTTGAACAGTCTCGGGCCTCTGATGTTGATAGAGTTCTCTCTCAGAGTACCAGTTGCACCTCTGCTTTTCAACGGGGGTATTCTGCACATCCTGCCATGTCTTCTGGTCTCATGTGATGTTATTTCTGTGTGCAGGTTTGGGACCAGCCCCTCTAATATTTTCCACGTGTAAATTATTATGTATCACTCCCGCCTGCGCTCAAAGGAATACAGACTTAGGCTCTTAAGTCGGTCCCAATAGTTTAGATGTTTTACCGAGTGGATTCTAGCAGTAAAGGACCTCTGCACGCTCTCCAGGTCAGCAATTTCACCAGCAGTGAAAGGGGCTGTCATTGTGCAGCAGTACTCCACTCTAGAGAGCACAAGCAATTCAATTCAATTTCTTTCTTTATTATGCACCCCATACCCATCCCGTGGGCGTTGGTGTAAAGGATTACAGAGGCACATAATCGGTTCAGGAACTGAACCCTCTAGTTCGTTTAGCTAAGCAAATAACAATGTTTGACGCTAGTTACAAAATTATCAATGTTGTATACACCTGTACACACCCTCATACATACATGTACATATATATATACGTATACACATATACATACACATACATATCTGATCACCACACAAATACACACTCAAGAATCTTTGTGTCACAAGTGACACAAAGGGTGTCACAAGTGACATTACAGAGGCTCACAACAGTCACTATACAAGGCACTTTACATCTATAGTGAGTCACACAGTTACTAGTCTTGCTGCACACCCACCCAACTAGGCGGCAGCTTTACAGTCATGTGCATGCATTACCTACAGTAAGCAAATTTTGGATACTTCGCTAAATTTCGGGTAGCACATCTGTGAATGATTACTTACACATTCTTGGACACTATTGATGGTGTTATCTCTAAATTCCGCAATTTTTTCACATTCCATTATATAATGACGCAAAGTAAGGCGAATAGTTCTGCTGACAGAGTTTACATTTAGTCAAATCTACATCAGCAGATGTTACAAACTCCCAGAGGTACTTGTAGCCGAGCCTAAGCCTAGCAGTGGTAACATCTAGAAGTCTGCTAACATTATTGGATGACCCATAGCGTGCGGTTCTTCATGCATATAGAATGATGATAGATGGAGAGCACAAGCGTTTTGAAAAGTGTCANTTCCCGTGTGTCTCTCATACGCTCTGGTAGGATCTGCCCTACCAATTCGTTGGTTGCTGTACATGAGGATAAGAATGCTGGAAGTGCTACCTCAGTTGCCTTTCGTATGTCTATCCTCCCAAATATCAGTGGTAGTGTTGCTTGGTCCCACTGATTGTCATCTAAATCTAGGTTGAGCGCCTTCCTGAATATTGACCTGAGGAGCTCATCATATTGATTTAGAAGTGAGTTTCCAAAAGTGGGTGCACACCTTAAAAAGTATGTTAGCCTGGGCACTCTCTTCCATCCTCTTTATAAACTTTACCCGTAATTGGCCCCCTTAGGTCGTTAAACTTTTCGTCAAGGACTGCAGCAATGGCATTGTGGCCCAGAGGTGCTCCAAGTAGTGTGCTGTTTGTGGGTTCAATGACTGAGGCTTCTGGTGAAACTGATTTCACTGCTCTAATGACTACCTCACTGGATGCAATAATTTCGCACTTGGAGGGGTTAAGAACGAGACCCATAGTCTCCCCCCGTGTCTTATGTAACGTAAAACGTGGCTGTTGACATCATGTGAAGTTATACTGGTACCAAATACTACCAGTGATGAAGATTGTGATGATGATAGTGATGATTGTGATGATGATGATGGTGATGATGGTGATTGTGATGATTGTGATGATGATGGTGATGATTGTGACAGTCTGACTAAAAGGTCTGGGGACATATTGGGTAATTATCGATGGTTGCTCATAGCAAAAATGTTAAGAACTCTTTGTTATAGAGCTTTGATTCTTTTACTTATATTTTTATTGACGCTTAAGCTATTGTAATATTATATATATAAACAAAAATAGTAGAAAACTTCTGTGAATTAAAATATTTTTGTGACTTTGGGTAAGTAAACCTGCACTGTTGATTGCAATATTTTTTAATTTAAATTAAGGAAGGATTTTTTTTTAGATTTATAGACATGAGACTCAGATATTCTGTACTATCCTGGACACTGGACAGTATCTGTGACGGACTTGGGCGCCATCTACGATCCGGGTGCCGAACTATACAAGTTGACCCTCCCAGTGATTATAGCTTCCCATCTTTTAGTCTGCCAGACTGAAAGGTGACGGGAGACCAGAGGCAGGCTAGGGAAGGGAGTGAAGTCTGGACATTGGAAGACAGAGGTCGACCTGGACGGACTAGCCAAGTGGGCTGGTCAAGCACTGTGGACTTTACTCCTGGATGGACTAGCTAAGCGGGCTGGTCGAGCGCTGTGGACTTCGGTTCTGGAAGGTACTAGCCAGTGGGGCTGGTCGAGAGTTGCTGGTTTTGTTGCCAGGGCGTACCAGTGAGTGCGCAAAGAACAACTCGGCAGAAGCACTTTGTGATTGTCAGTTGTGAAGCAGGCTAGCGTAAGGGCTAGCAACGCCAATCCGGTTGACCTCTCATAGCAGCGTTGTATATATTATATATATGGATTCTTATGATGATGGGAAATAATAACGGGATATTTTAAGTGTCTTTCTTTTAATATTTCCTTTAAACATTACACTATATTTCCACCAAGATTAGGGTCGTCTGAACTTGAGTAGGACCACAGTTTATAAAGAACCCGGTTACGAAGGGTTCGTAACATTAATGGCATCCCCAGCGGGATCCTTACCTCTTGTTCAGAGCTTCCATCGGTCTTGGTGGGTGTAGTGATTTGTTTAAGGTAATTAGTAGGTAAATAAGTGCTATCCCAGTGAACAGATGTCCCGTTTTGCCGTATAAATTTTAAATTCAGTGACAACGAACTGGGTAATCAGTGATAAGTGATTTATGGTACGAAAAAGTACAAGGGAACGTTAATTGAACGTTAATTAAAAATTCAATCAAATAGACAGTAGTTTTTTTAGTTTAGTTCATTTATTATGCACCCCATACCTATCCCGTGGGCGGTAGTGGAAAGAGTTAGAGGCACATAATGGGCTCAGGGACTGAACCCCACAATTCATTTATCTAAGCAAGTTACAGTCTTGATGAGCTAGTTACAAAATTCAATATAAGTCGTCACATCAACAATGGGTTCGAGATCGACCTCAAGTACAGGTTCTAAATTAAGCAACTGACATATGTGGAGAGCTAGTGTCATAATTTATATGTTTGTCCTGCACACCGCCCCCCATCCAGCGGGCAGCGGTGGATAGGTTACAATCACTTAGTTACTACCTACAGTTAGCAAACTGGGGATATTTGGCTAAAATTTCTGGTAGCAGATCATTTTGAATGAAATATTTACACATCGCTGGAACATAGGTTATAGAATTGTCTCTAAATTCACGTATCTTTTCGCACTCCATCACATAGTGACGGAGGGTGTGCGAATAATTTTGTTGACACAGTTTACATTTGGTCAGGTCTACATCGGCAGATAATGAGAATTCCCAGGGATACATGTAACCGAGTCTAAGCCGAGCAGTAGTAACATCTAGAAGTCTGCTGATTTTATTGGATGATCCATAGATGTGTGGCTCCTCTTGCATGATAGTATGATGATAGATGGAATTACTGGTGTCAATTTTACTTTGCCTCAGATCTACAAGATCTACAAGATCAAATAGACAACGATCTGGTTTAGCAGTAAACTCCTCAGTCAGATTTGGGTCCCACATGTACCCAACAGCAGGTCAAGGAAACAGCTTTTCAAAGGTGCCAGGTGGTAAAGAGAGTAATGTGAAACCCAAAGAGGATCACACTAGTAATAAGCCTCACCCAGAGTTGAAACAGTGTTCCTACTGCCATAGGAACGGTCATGTTGTAAAGAGTTGTTGGTTTCTCCACCCAGAAAAGAGGCTTATGGCACTCACAGTGTGTAATGGGAGGAAAACCAAATGTGTAACAAAAATAATGGGAAAAAGCACTTGCTATAAATCATTTTGGAGAGTTTATATCAAATGGAAAATTGCAGTGTGCAAATAGTTTGTGGCATGATGTTAAAATTTTGAGGGATACAGGAGCATCCCAATCTTTATTATTAGAGAATGTGTTACAATATATACAGTCTACAGAGACTGGGGAGGTAATGATTATACAGGGAATCACTGGAGATTTCCAAACTGTACACTTGAGAGAAGTAAACCTTGACTGTATTTTATTAAAGGCAAAAGTTTAGTAGGTGTTAGTCCTAAATTACCAGTTGCTGGCATTGATCTAATTGTGGGGAATGATCTTGCTGGTAATCGAGTTAAAAGAGACGACCACCCAATAATGCTAACTAAGCCAATGGTGATTAGGCCACGGACAGATTCTGAGGACAAGGTAATGTACCCAGCATGTGCCGTGACCCAGTCAAAATCAGTCTCAAATATCACAAACTCCCAATAATGTAAGTCAGGAGACAAAGTTAGAGGTTAACAAATCAAATAGTGAAGTGGATCTTTATGACACTTTTATGGCCAAGTTGGAAGAAGCAGATGGGAACAGGATGGGGAGCACCTCCACCAAACCACCTAGGAAAAGGGGTAGGGGAGAGTGTACCACATCTGGCTCTTCAGACTTGAGATCAAAATCAAATTTTATTCATCAGCAAAGAACTGATCCTACGTTGACTGACTTGCATAATAAGGCAGTAACTGAACTAGAAGCAGAATCGGAGGCTATGACTTATTACTACACTAAAGAGGTGTTGATGCGGAAGTGGAGACCTAGGAGCTCACCTGTGTCACACACTTGGGAGGTAGTTAATCAAGTGGTCTTACCGAGGGGTTATAGAGAACAAGTGCTAAGTGTAGCCCATGATTCACCAATAGGCGGTCATCAGGGTATTGCAAAAACATATAATAAAATAAGCAAGTACTTTACCTGGCCTGGATTAAAGAAAGATGTCATCCAGTATTGTAATGAATGTCCAGTATGTGTAAAAACTGGCAAATCAAACCAGGTAGTACCAAAAGCCCCTTTACAGCCAATTGTGGTAGCCGAGGAACCCTTTACCCATATTATTGTTGATGTAGTAGGCCCACTGCCTAGAACCAAGAGTGGTAATATGTATATCATCACCATGATGTGTCAGACTACACGCTTTCCTGAGACATTCCCTGTGAGAAATGCTACAACGAAAGTGGTAGTAAGGCACATAATGAAATTTTGTACTATTTTTGGTTTACCAAAAGTAATACAGACAGACAATGGGGCTAATTTCACTTCCAAAGGTTTTCAGCAGTTTTGTGGGGAGTTTGGCATCCTCCATAAGACATCCACTACTTACCATCCGGAGAGCCAAGGTGCTTTGGAAAGGATGCACCAAACCCTTAAGCAAATGCTGAGAACCAGTTGCATGGAAACTGGCAGAGACTGGGATGATGGTCTTCCACTGATGCTCATGGCACTAAGGGATACTTATCAGGAGTCCCTGGGGTGTTCACCCAACTCATTAGTTTTTGGCCATGAGGTGAGAAGTCCACTAACCATCTTAAGAGATAAGGTGGTCGGAAATCCAAAGAGTGTTGTGCAGGTAAACTAAATTCGTGACTTACAAGATAAGTTAAATAAAAACAGGGCTAAAGCCTTAATTCATCTTAAAGAAGCTCAAGGAAAAATGAAGGCACAGTACGATAAAAAGACAAAGCAACGACATTTTGAGGCAGGTGATAAAGTGGTGGTACTAATGGCACGACAGGGACCAACATTGTTGCATAGGTTCCAAGGTCCTTATACAGTGATAAAGAAACTCAGTCCCACCAATTATGTAATCCAAACACCTGATCTCAAGAGAAAGGAAATAGTAGTGCATGTGAATAGGATGAAACTAACACAGAAGGGAACTACCAATACCAACCAGGTGCTTAGTGTAGCCCATGTAGATGAGAATAATGGGGAATGTGATTTTAATAGTGTACCTAATGCTCATGTACCTTATTTTAGCAATGGGGAGTGGTTGGCTAATGTCCAGAAAATGGTGGAACATTTGTCATCAGAGCAGAAGCAGGACTTGGAGCAGTTGCTGACTTCTCATGCAGACATCTTTGGCGATATTCCCACCCAGACTACAGTTATTCACCACGACATCGAGGTGACAGACAACCAACCAGTCAAGTCACACCCATATAGAGTCAACCCTACCAAGTTGAATCTCATCCGGAAAGAAGTCGACTACATGCTTCAACATGGATTGGTGAGACCTAGCAGCAGCAGTTGGAGTAGTCCTTGTATTTTGGTTCCAAAGAAGGATGGAACTCACAGGTTGGTCATTGACTACCGTAAGCTAAATGTAATGACTGTTGATGATAACTTTCCAATACCTAGATTAGATGATTGCATAGACAGTGTTGGTAAAGCCAAGTTTGTAACCAAACTAGATTTGTCAAAAGGGTACTGGCAAATTCCTTTAACACCAAGAGCTCGGGAGATGAGTGCATTTATAACTGCAGATGGGTTGTATGAATTCACTGTAATGCCTTTTGGGCTGAAAAATGCCCCAGCAACTTTCCAGCGTCTTATGAACTTAGTGTTAAAAGACATACCACAATGTAGAGCTTACTTGGATGATATTGTAATTTATCACAATAATTGGGAGGACCATATGAAAGGTTTGGCTAAACTATTAAAATGGTTAAAGGAGGCTAATTTAACTGTAAACTTAATAAATGTACTTTTGCTAGAGCTAGTATTTCTTACTTAGGATATGAAGTGGGAAATGGGAAGGTGTTACCACTCAAAAATAAATAAATATATATTAAAGTATCCAGTATTGACTAGCAAGAAGGAGGTGCAAAGATATCTAGGAATGTGTGCTTATTATAGGAAGTTCTGTAAAATTTTGAAGCAATTGCAGCTCCCTTGACAAACTTGCTATGTAAAAATGTAAAGTTTAGATGGTCTTAGGAATGTGAGGGTGCATTTACTAAATTAAAAGGAATGTTGTCATCTGGTCCAGTGTTAGCTACTCCTGACAACTCTAAGCCATTCAAACTATATATAGATGCTTCGGACTGGGGTGCTAGTTCTGTGTTAATGCAAGAAGATGATGAGGGTATTAATCATCCAATACATTACTATTCTAAAAAATTTAATAAATGTCAACAGAATTACTCCACCGTGGAGAAGGAGGCTTTATCATTATTACTAGCTGTTAAAAAATTTGACATTTATTTATCAGCCAATACTGTTGAAGTGTTTACTGAACACAACCCCTTAACATTTATTGCTAGCATGAAGAATTCCAACCAAAGAAGGATGGCGATGTCGCCGTGGGCGGCGTTGTCACCGTAGGCTTCCTCGCAACAAAGTTCTTAGATACTGTGTCCGCATCTGACACACTTGTGCGTTACCACAAAACTTAAGTGCACCACAGCCTTTTTCAGCACCATAGATTTTTGCAGTACCATAGGCTTCCATGGTTTCACAGAACTTCCACGGAAACATAAGTTGTGGTACCATATACTTCCAAAGTTCTGTAGGCTTCCCCATCGCCTTATTCTTCCGCAGTACTGTAGGCTTCCATGGCACCATTATTCAGGCTTGTGCGGTACACGGCTATGGAATCATTTATCGAACCTTCCCTTAGTGTTTCCTGAAGAACGAGAGAGAAGACATTGTAATAATAATATTGGAAGAACATTATGACTTGGCTAAACACCAAACATCTAACCTAGTCTCTAACTAAACCAAACTTACCTTAACTAGTGAATGATACACAGACTTCAGCACACAGACCCACAAGATACCGGGGAGAATAGACAAGATGAACAAGGACAGCGTCTGTGAAGCGAGGGAATAGAATAAGAGATAACATAGAATCTGGAAACAGAAAGGAGTAGAGTAGGAGTTTTTTTTGTCTAAAGACTCGAAAGCTTCATTGGATTCAACTGGCTCACTTTTAACTGTAATGCCATCAACTATTAAATCTGCAGAGACATCATGATTAAATTCTTTTATATCTTTTCCCTCATCTTCTTCCTTAAACACTCTTCCCGTGTCTACCATTGGTAGTTGTACGGGAAACAGATCACCATTACCATCTCGTCCAATAACATCATCTGGGTTATCAATAAAGTCATCTCGCAATATTTCTTTCAATTTTTGGTCTTCATGTTCCGTATCAATATTGTTGACTGTCCAGATTAAGAACAGGTTTATGTATGAAGCCAGGTTCTCCAGCTTTTCCAGTACCACCACCACCAACACCATATCCTCCCACTGCTCCTCGCTTTTGGGGAGCAGCAGCAATCCCTTCACCAAATAGAGCCTGTAGTTTAAATATACTCTCTTCCACGCCCTCGTCCTCTACCCCCTTCTTTTTTATCCCGTTCACGATTACGTTTTGGTGCCTTATCCGAGCGAGAATCTATGATTTCAGTTTTCCCTCTCCTAACAGGAATATTTGGAGAAAATGTTTTCCGAGTTCTGGACATGAGGGATGGCTTCACAGGAGTTGCAGAGGATGAAGCTGACAGTGTCAAGTCACGTGGTCCTCGAAAAGAAGGTAGGCGAGCAGATATGTTACTGCTTGAGCCAGATGCTGTGCTAGAACCAATATCATTCATTCCACTACCTTTGGTCATACCTTGACCTTTTAAAAAAGGATTTCTCACATCCCCATTCTGCTCTGCCATCTTGTGTAGCGTTCTGCTCTGCCATCCTTCTTGTGTTTGAGATATCCTCAAACATGGTAAGCAAGCCACGCTCTATAATCCCTCCTTCAAAACTGCAGTTAACACGCATGAGTAGATGGCCATCAAGTGGAGAAGAATAGAGTACCTTCTCGAGAGTCCATGCATTTCGTGTTAAAGTAGAAATATTGAGGTGAGTGAACCCAACAAGCTGAAAAGCTGATGTGCGAACAGCAAAGGGTCCACCTGGAGACTGAACAGATGGAGAGCTCACTCGAGAGTCGTGCTTTTGTAGCCTCTTGAGTGGAGTTAACTTCATTCGACTCTGCTCCTTTTTTATTAAATGTTGTCGCTGTTGGCGCGTACACACAGCATACACCTCGAGGGTAATGTTGAAATCAGAAGTGAGGTGATGAGGGCCATAAGATTAGGGAATGTTACTGCCCCTTCCACAACACATTCCGGTGTTGTCAGCAACTGAGAAGATATCACCTGTTCACGATGCTTCACTAGAACCATCAGATGATACAAATCATCACCATTCATTCCTTTTTTAAGAATTCTTGTTTTAGTGGAACAGATATGTTACTGATGCTGATGGAGCCCATGCATGTATCCTCATCACCAGACCAACTCTGCTGCCCTAAGGCACCTAAGGGTCAGTTGGGGTCAACAGGGGAGAGTAGTCAGCCGAGGCCAGCAGTTAACCAGAACGAGCAAGGTCAGCAGCAGAGTAGGCGTAGACTTTGGCGAACTGGCCGTCGGAGTAGGTGTAGACTTTGGCGAACTGGCCGTCGGAGTAGGCGTAGACTTTGGTGAACTGGCCGTCGGAGTAGGCGTAGACTTTGGCGAACTGGCCGTCGGAGTAGGCGTAGACTTTGGCGAACTGGCCGTCGGAAAAGGCGTAGACTCTTTTTGGCGAACTGGCCGTCGGAGTAGGTGTAGACTTTGGGGACCCAATTGAATGGAAACCGTATAAATCCTCCTCCTCGGCTGTCAAGTTTCAGTAGGACTTTCTAGACAGTGTTGAGGTGGAGATTACTCCTCGCACGGATTTCTCTTGCCAATTTGCCTTGTGTTCCACATTTTCTATAATCTTGTAGACAATCTGCCCAAAAACATAGAAAAATCTGCTCTTTTGATTCCGCTCCTTTGATTCGATGTTGGCTACCCGGATCTCGAAGCTTGAATACTAATACATCGTCATCTTCAGCATGTTTATATATTTGTTAAAAGTTTATTGATGACTGCAACAATCTGTGGGAGTTTCAGTTCGGGCTTGTCATTTTGAATAATCTGGTAGGTAGTTTGTGTGTTATATATATGTGTGTTAATTTGAAAAATTAATTAAATATTTCTATTGCTCGATAAAAATCGGCGCCATATTCTTCGCCCTCGGCGTATAGTGTAATATATGTGAGTATTAACTTGAAAAATTAATAAAAATATTTTTATTGGTCGATAAACCTCGGCTCCGTGTTCTTCGTCCTCCTCGGGGCCGTAGGAGTGTACAGGGACTCGAAGTGGTCAGCATCATTCCCACTTCGGGGCTCTGGTACAACTCGGTAACACAGCTGGGACATCCTTCTTTCCCAATACCTTTATTTTTCCATCTTCACAGATTTATATGCGAATTTTATACCTTTGACTTGTCCCATTTAACGAGAGATTTGTTAGTGTTATAATGTCTATTGAACATTTTGAACGAACAATGCCGTTTGGACTATCCACGTTGAAACATGATTGGTTATCACATAGCACAGAGTAGGAGATACAGAACTCATAAGGGTTGTACAAGGTCACAATGTACAAGCGACGGGGGAAAGGCGAAAACTGGGACTCTGCCATCCAGCCATTAGGTTGCATCACCACATTACCTCAGTGTACAGGAGTGGCAAGACAGGAGTACACACGATCACAACGAAGGATTGTTTGTGAAGGAAGAGGATGGCGTTTAGATCAAGACTGATTGAAGTGGCACATGATAACGGATACTCTGGACATGGTGGGATTTCCAAGACCTTCCACCGGCTAGCTAGGAATTTTTACTGGCCCAAGATGAAGGCCGATGTAAGACCACTGCAAAACGTGTCATGTTTGTCAGGTGGTTGGTACAGTAATCCAACCAATTCCTAAAGCCCCCTTAAACCCGATACCCTCCATAGGAAAACCTTTTGAACACCTAATTTTAGATATTGTTGGTCCTCTTCCTCCTCCTACTTTAGGTGTACAATATCTGTTTACCATCATGGACAGAGTTAGTAGATACCCTGAAGCTGTTCCCCTCCGAATGGTAACATCTAAGGTGCTAGTAAAACACCTGATCTGGTTCTTTTCGAGACAGGGTCTTCTTAAGACGGTTCAAACTGATCAGGGACCAAATTTTACTTCGAAATGTTTTAACCAACAGATGTCGAACATGGGAATTCATCACATCACATCCAGCGCTTATCACCCCGAGACTCAGGGAGCACTCGAGAGGTTCCATCAGACACTGAAACAGATGATCAGGAAGTATTGTATCGGTAAGCAAGGACGTTGGGCGAGGAACTGCCATATCTGCTCATTGCTATAAGGTCAGTCCCAAATTAATTTCTTGGCCTATCCCATTTTGAACTTATATATGGCCACACAATACATGGACCCTTGGAGGTGGTCAAGGACCAGTGGGACGAAGTGGAAAGTAATATAGACATAGTTGATTTGATCTCATCACACAAGGGATGACTGTTTGCCGCTTAGCAATTTGTTAAGGATAATTTGGTACGCACCCAGACCACCATGAAAAGCAATTATGTCACAACCAAACCCAGAGATTTCACGGTGGGAGATCAGGTGCTAGTCTATTCTCCAATTATGGGGGAGGGGAGCTTATATGCAAAATTTAATCATTTTGATTAAATTTAATGGCCCCTATCCTGTGATTAAGAAGGTAAATGCAACCAATTATGTGCTAGACACGCCTGATCACAAGAAGAAAAAGATGCATGTGCATGTTAACATGATAAAACTGTACAATCCCAGGAACGCGAAGCCTGTCTGTATGATTGCAGCTCCAGAGGACCACAAAGACGACATAATGGGAGATATACACAAACAGGTGGATACCAACTCTCTCATACTGCAGAGGTTACCTACCAAACTAGGTCATGTAACCGTCGAGCAATAACAGCCCTTGATAAGCTTGATTTTTAAATACAAATCAATATTTAAAGACAGTTCAGGGCTGACAACGATTCTAAAACATAACGTTGTCCTGGAAGAAGGGGCACGACCCATTAAGCAACATCCATGTCGTATGAATCCGTTTAAGAAGGGTTAATACGGAATGAATGCAGATTGTACATATTAAAGGGATCGATAATGTGGTAGCGGACGCATTATCCCGCATGTAATTAGTAAATATGTTTGTTTTTGGTATTGTTTTAACCATGAGAAAACAATCTATTTTAGGGGGAAGGTGTGACGGACTTCGGCGCCATCTACGATCCGGGTGCAGAACTATACAAGTTGACCCTCTTGGTAATTATAGCTTCCCATCATTTAGTCTGCCAGGCTGAAAGATGATGAGAGACCAGAGGCACGCTAGGGAAGGGAGTGAAGTCGGGACAGTGGAGGACAGGTCGACCTGGATGGACTAGCCAAGTGGGCTGGTCGAGCACTGTGGACTTTACTCCAGGATGGACTAGCCAAGTGGGCAGGTTGAACGCTGTGGACTTTACTCCTGGATGGACTAGCCAAGTGGGCTGGTCGGGCGCTGTGGCCTTTACTCCTGGATGAACTAGCCAAGTGGGCTGGTCGAGCACTGTGAACTTTACTCCTGGATGGACTAGCTCAGTGGGCTGGTCGAGCGTTGTAGACTTCGGTTCTGGAAGGTACTAGCCAGTGGGGCTAGTCGAGAGTTGCTGGCTTTGTTGCCAGGGCGTACCAGCGAGTGCGCAAAGAAGACCTCGGCAGAAGCACTTTGTGATTGTCAATTGTGAAGCAGGCTAGCGTAAGGGCTACCGGATCAACTCAACCGTGAGTTGATCCGACGATACGAGGGGCGTTCCTTGTCGCTGCCGGATGGTGCCGGCTCTGTGTCCATTACGGACCGTAGTGGTGCCCTGACGTATGTGAGTGTGCATGGGGCGCCCTTGGAGTTTCCCGAGGATCTACTCCAGCATTACTTCCAGTGGTTTGGCGCTGTTGTCAGTGTGCGGGTGAACACGCTGTCCTCGGGAAGGTACAAGTGTATGCGTACGAACATTCGTACTCTAGGGATGTGCCTGAGGTCAGACATTCCTTCTTCAGTCTGGCTTCTAGGGTACTACGTTCGGGTGTACTATGCCTGGCAACCCCGAACGTGTTTTTGGTGAGGCCTGTTGGGGCATCAGGCTGTCGGGTGCTCTGGGGCCTTAAACCAGCAAATAGTAGAACCAACTAGGAAGGAGAACACGCTGGACCTCATTTTCACTAATAATGATGAATTGATCAGGAACATAATGATTACAAATACCTGTTACTCAGATCACAATTTAATTGAAGTTATGACAACCATGGGGAATAGACCTTCAAAACCAGTCCAGATTCCCAGTGGAGGAGATTTCAGCAAATTCAACTTCAATAATAAACAGATAAACTGGGAGCAAATAAACCAGGACTTCACAGAAATAAACTGGGAAGAACAGCTAGAAAATGCAAACCTGAACCAGTGCCTGGAAAAAATAAGCTCAGTAGCACTAGAAATACGTTCAAACCGCATACCCCTAAGAAAAAAGAGGAAGAGATGCAGATTGGAACGGGAACGTCGTTCCCTATATAGGCGAAGAAAACTAATCGCGGAACAACTTGAGAGTCGCACCCTGCCTCAAGAACGGCGAAGAAGGCTAGGTAGAGAAATAGAAACAATTGAACTCAAGCTACAAGAATCATAGAAAACCCAGGAGAGGCAAAGAGAGCAAAAGGCCATCAGTGAAATAGAGAGAAATCTGAAATATTTTTTCTCCTATGCAAAATCAAGATCAAAAACCACATCTAGTATCGGGCCCCTGCGAAGGGAGATGGAACTTTCACTGATGACAACAAAGAAATGGGCGAGTTACTGAGGAAGTAGTACGACTCTGCTTTCAGCGAGCCATTAAACGCACTAAAGATTGATAATCCAAATGAATTTTTCATGGATATGATATCAACATCAAATCATATATCAGACGTCACCCTATCCCCACTGGATTTTGAAGAAGGCATAAACAGTATGCCTATGCACTCTAACCAGGCCCGGATTCCTGGAACTCCATATTCATCAAGAACTGTAAAAAAAACACTATCGCAGGCCCTCCACATTCTGTGGTGACAAAGCCTAGATACTGGCATTATCCCTGATATACTAAAAACAGCAGAGATAGCACCACTTCATAAAGGAGGAAATAAGGCAGAGGCAAAAAATTACAGACCGATAGCACAAACATCGCACATCATAAAAATTTTGAGAGAGTGCTAAGAAGTAAGATCACAAAATACATGGAATCACAGCATCTCCATAACCCCGGACAACATGGTTTCAGAACAGGGCGCTCTTGCCTGTCGCAGTTGTTGGACTACTATGATATGGCATTAGATGCTATGGAAGACAAACAAAACGCTGATGTAATTTACACAGATTTCGCAAAAGCTTTTGATAAATGTGACCATGGTGTTATTGCACATAAAATGCGTTCAAAAGGAATTACCGGAAAAATAGGCAGATGGATCTACAATTTCCTGACTAACAGAACCCAATGTGTAATAGTCAACAAAATAAAATCCAGCCCATCAACCGTGAAGAGCTCAGTCCCCCAGGGTACTGTGCTTGCACCAGTACTTTTTCTCATCCTCATATCGGACATAGACAAGAACACAACCTATAGCACTGTATCATCCTTTGTAGATGACACCAGGATCTTCATGAGAGTAGGCAACATAGAGGACACGGCAAACCTCCAATCAGATGTAGATCAGGTCTTTCTATGGGCTATAGAAAATAATATGGTGTTTAACGAAGATAAGTTCCAGCTCATGCGCTATGGAAAAAATGAAAATATAAAAACGGAAACCACGTACAAAACTCAGGCAAATCAAAACATAGAACGAAAAGGCAATGTAAAGGATCTGGGTGTACTCATGTCGGAAGACCTAACCTTTAAAAAACACAATAAAGTAGCCGTCACAACTGCACGAAAAATGACAGGTTGGATAACAAGAACTTTTCACACTAGAGATGCTATACCGATGATGATACTTTTCAAAACGCTTGTGCTCTCTAGAGTGGAGTACTGCTGCACAATGACAGCCCCTTTCAAAGCTGGAGAAATTGCCGACCTGGAGAGCATGCAGAGATCCTTTACTGCTAGAATCCACTCGGTAAAACACCTAAACTACTGGGACCGACTAAAGAGCCCAAATCTGTACTCCCTTGAGCGCAGGCGGGAGAGATACATAATAATTTACACATGGAAAATATTAGAGGGGCTGGTCCCAAACCTGCACACAGAAATAACATCAAATGAGACCAGAAGACATGGCAGGATGTGCAGAATACCCCCGTTGAAAAGCAGAGGTGCAACAGGTACTCTGAGAGAGAACTCTATCAACATCAGAGGCCCGAGACTGTTCAACACGCTTCCGCTACACATAAGGGACATAACTGGCAAACCCCTTACTGTGTTCAAGAGAGAACTGGATAAGCACCTCCAAAGGATACCTGATCAACCAGGCTGTGACTCATACGTCAGGCTGCGAGCAGCCACGTCAAACAGCCTGGTTGATCAGTCCAGCAACCAGGAGGCCTGGTCGACAACCGAGCCGCCGGGAACGCTAAGCCCCGGAAGCACCTCAAGGTAACCTCAAGGTAAGGGGCTGCGGTCACTCCTGTGAACCTGTTCCGGGAGGATGATTTCCTGCCGCTCCCTGTGGGGGAGGATTCCGCGGGTGAGAATGTGGACATCCGGTAAGCTGGCTCCCCCTGCGTCGCCTTGGCGATCCTCTGGATGTTGCGGTCCCTTCTCCAGGAGTTGCAGTGCCGTCGGATGGTCTTCCTGCTCCAATCGCTGTCCCAGCTTCTCCCATGGGTCTTCCGGGTGGTCTCTGCGAGGCGTCGACGTCTACTTCTGCTTTGTCTCCTGCTGCTGCGCCTGCCCCTGCGCCCTCGCCTTGTGTCACAACTGTGGTAGATGCTGGGGTGGCTGTGGGGCCTCCTGCTGTGTGTGCCCCGGTTTCCCCTGTGGTTGAAGCTGCTGCCATTCTGCGTCGAGCGTCTGTGCGCCCGGCCTGTGTTTCTGGCTCTGCATCTGGCTCTGATGGTGTGTAGCCGGTGCCTAAGCATTCTTGTTCCTTTTCTGCCTGGGCAGATGTGGGGGTATTCATTGACTGTGCATCTTTCGATGTCAACAGGGAGGTTCTGGACGCGTCGCTCTCTCCTGAGACGGTGGTGGCGGAGGTCCATGTGCCTCCAGCTGCAAATGGCTGTGGCTCACGTTTAACTTCTGTTCTTTCTCCTGCAGAAGGTTCTCCGTAGTGGGGAGTGGTTGCTTATGCGGCTCATGGTGAGTGTGGTGACTTGATGGTGGTGCTGAAAATGGCTGCTCGCTCTGAGGGTTCTGTGCCCCCTTTCTCGTTAACGGTTTCCTCGGCAGCGGCCTTGCCGCCTCTCCCGTCTCTGGCCGTCTCTTCTGTATCTCCTGGGGTGTCGGAGGTGTTACCATCTCGGCAGCCATCGCCTTCGTCTCGGCTGCCTTCGCCTTCTTCTCCTGGGCGTCCGGCGGCGAGGCCGTCTCGGCAGCCTCCGTCCGCTTCTTCGGTGTCTTCAGTCGATTAAGGCAGCGTCTGGGATGCTCTCGAACGCAGGTTCAAATCCTTGTCACAGCCCTTGTGGATTTGTTCAGCCTGTAGTGCACTTTGAATGTGATTCGAACATTAGATAATCTCATTCACAACGACTTCATACTTTCAATTAATATTTATTCTGCATTAATCAATTTTGTTATTTATTAAAAATAATAAAAAATATTTTTTAAAAAGCAAATAATTGTCTTGTATTCTTGCCATTATTTAACATTAAAGTTGCTATTACACACCACATGTTAGCGACTGCCGAGGCTCAGTGTTATGTGGTGACTGGATCGTACAGTCAGGAACTGCCAACTGGGTATTGTTTTCCTTCACTTCCAGCTAAATAATTTGATTGAATTTTGGGGTGGTAGCTGCCAATGTTTTTTTTTCATTTATGAACAGTTTTTGTATTATATTACTATAATGATTGTTCCTGAAAATATTTAATGTAGTAATAGGTTACATTATGCAAAAGCAACGTTCTTATAATATGTAATTGGCAACTGTATTATATGGTTATCCCCAAACTCTTTTTTTTTAATTAATATTATTTTCTACCACAGACGTGGCCACACACATTCACAATGCTAACCAGCATATATACATTTTCTTCTGTCCTCCATGGACAGGGTGAGAGATTTATCAAACATATGGTTCAGGGATTTATTGAACAATTCAACTACAAAAGGTGATTGCAGTGCTATTAAAATGCTAGGCTAAGCTACATACGTAAATACATAGATACACAGATTTATGTATGCTGCATAATGTGTCTTTTATAATGTGTCATTATTGTGCATTTACAAAGGTGAAATGTAATTCTGATCAGCTTCCACATATACTTTATACATGTACATACACACATATACATACATACATACATATACATACATATATACACTCACACACATACATGTGTCTCTTCTACTCTGACAACGTAAGGTAGCTGATAGAGAAACTAGTGTGCAATTAGGAACTTAACCACTGAAGGTGATTAAGATGCTTTACAAGCTCAGGTTATATAGTTACATCACATACATACATTGTATAATTGATACATTACATGGTCAATCTAGCGTACATGTTCAATATATCATCAAATGTTCCAGTACTCATATAGTAGTTAGAGTTCAGCATACCTCAGCCCAGGAGGGCGAAAGTCAGTTAGTATGGGACATTCTACAATATAATGTTCAAGTGAGTGCATGTTTTCTCTTTCACAAAGTTGACACATTGTGTACTCGACATTTGGGGTGTGAGAAAGCTGCCAATACGTCTATATCCCAGGCGTATTATGGCAACTATAACATCACATTGCCGAGTTCTTGCTCTATTAGTCCCATATGTCAATGTCTCCTCACGATATCTATCATAATATTTAATGCTACAACTTTCAGGTCTTTGTGAATTTGTTAGGTCGGTGAGATTTACAATAAATATTTGTTTAAGAATTCTCTTTGTCACTGCTAATGAAACACCCATATCAATTTCTACTACTGGTTTTATGCAGGCTGTCTTTGCAAGCATATCAACAGTATCGTGCCTTGAGATGCCAACATGTGATGGTATCCATAGAAATTTAATTTCAAATCTGTTTTCTTTAGCAGCTAAAACATTCATTCGAATATCACTGACTATTTTCTGGGTGTTACTACTATGTGCGTTCAGTGCCAGGAGTGCACTCTGCGAGTCACAGTATATAGGTCTACTGCCTTTGTCTTTTAAAAATTCGGTGGTAAGGTATATGCCTGCAAGTTCGGTTTGAGTTGTACTTGCCCAATCATTGACGCGCTTCATTGCTGTATGTACGAGAAAAGATTGTTCAAATATATTACATGCGCATCCGGTAGATCGTTCCACCTTCTTCTACAGAACCGTCGGTATAGCACTGATACACATCGTTACCCATACCCTGAGTGCTCACAATGATGCTTTTCAGTGTTAACTGTTTAAATAATGTAGAGTGCACGCTATCTTTCTTGGGTGCATTTACAAAATCAACTGATAGATCCCAGTTATCCCATGGAGTAATTGGTTGATTAATCATTGAGTTGGGTACATATTTAAGATTTTGATGGAATTGGCTACCTTGTAGAACCAAAATGCATAATCAGATTTTGCTCTTCTTCTATAGACCTCCGGTGAGTGT
>WNGS01087021.1:7890183-7900929 GCA_020271785.1 Procambarus virginalis
TGTGGTTGTGTGTGGCAGGTGTGCTTGTGGGGGTGTGTGCTGCTGTGGTGTGCTGTGGTCGTGTGTGGTGTGTGTGTGTGTGTGTGTGGTGTGTGTGTGTGTGTGTGTGTGTGTGTGTGTGTGTGTGTGTGTGTGTGTGTTGTGTGTGTTGTGTGTGTAATATATATAACAATTACAGTTACACCGACCAAGGAATCTCACTCAACACCCACCCGCAAGCACAACTAGGTAATACAACTTGGTGAAACACGACTCCTAATGACGTTCGAACATGTATCAACAGTCCTTCGCTGATGGCCTTGGTTCGAGTCCCACCCCCCTATGCCTCCCCCACGTACTTCAAAAGCAAACAATCTGTTATATTGAGGTTATCTTATGTTATCGATGATTTCAGGCTCTCTGGCCCGGTCCTCGACCAGGCCTCTTTCCTGTTACACACCCCTAGGAAGCAGCGTAGCAGCTGTCAACTCCCAGATACCTGTTTCTGCAAGGTAACAGGGGCATCAGGTGAAAGAAACTGCCCATTTTTTCCGAATCCGTCGGGGATCGAACCCGGAATCTCAGGACTGCGAATCCGAAGGCTGTCCACTCAGCTGTCAGCCCACCAGAACCAACACCTAACCTAACCTACACATTGATAATTTTAATATGTAATATTAATTTACGATGAGAACACACATATATATTAATACACACACGTTAAAATACATAAATTGCGTCTGGGAGACGTCGAACACCTGGCCTACGGACGGGTTGCCTAAACGTTTAAGCTAATTTAGACAATACGTTAAAATTGCTGAATTCGTGTTTGAGGTGAGCCGCCGCCTGGACGAGCCTAGCCGAGGACGACTGCATCATCATTACTCGGACTTGTTATAATAATCTAATATAGGTATCATCATTTAATTCACCAGCTGGTTTGGCTGTTAGGCTTAGTGGTACCGTCTCTGGAGGGTTATTGAAGCAGGACAACTTACGACCAACAGCAAGCACCACTGTAGTAAACTCTGAGCGTAAACTCAGTGTAGTAAGCTCACCACAACGCGGGGTAAACCTTTAGTGTATACAGTGCTTGGCCAGCCAGCATATGAGCGCAGACTTAGCTAATGATGATAAACGATAATAATAATAATAATAATACTATAATAATAATATAATTAATAATAATAATAATAATAAATAATAATAATATAAAGAAGCAATAGAAAGAGAAACAATATAATCTCCCATAAATAACAGGGAAAATGGTTTGTTGCATTTCGAAATGGTTTACTTCCGGCCAAGCGGTGATGTCATTCATCATGTGAGGGAGTAAAGCGACACGGTCCGTATATAACACGCTCGCATTATACGAGACGACAGTTAAATAACTCACTGAGTACGCGAGGCGTTCATTAAATGATTAAAAGACGCCATAAATCTTCACAAAGTTGAGGAAGAATACATCAGTTTGGCCATCATGCTTGCCTCATGCTCATGCCTTGCGACGTAGAAAAACGCGAGACGGAATAAGAAAAACATAATAATATAATATTAATAAAAATAATAATATACATATAATATAATAATAATTAATAAACTAATAATATTATAATATATAATAATAAAATAAATAAATATGTTTATTCAGTAAAAAGTACGTACCTAAAAGATCAGTATATATATATATATAATAATATATATATATATATAATATAAATTATAATAATATAGTATAATTATATATATATATTTAGATATAATATATATATATAATATATATCATATGATTATAGATTATAGAATATATATATCTATAGATATATCTATATATTAGTATATTTTGGTAGCCGTTCTTTCTGTAGAACATATGTTAGTAAATATGACCGAACAAAGTAAGATTATAATTCTAACACGAAATTTTCTCAATTTTCCTTAGGTTGGTTTTGCTATGACGCCGGGAGCATTAAAAATCAACATTCTGTCCAAAATAATATCCTTTATTGCTTCAGCTGACGCGACACGTGCAGCAGTTTGCGTAAAATTATACATTTTCATAAAGACTTTAGTTACAAGCAACCGAAACAACTATATCTGAAACAAAGTTTAAATACCTGCATTTGGGTGAGGGCACATGTTACAATGTTTGGGGTGAGGTGAGAAAAAACACCACAGACACGAAACAATGGGGAGATAAGGGAAGGAATGATTCGAACGGCCGAAGGCCTATGGACCGTAGTCTTGATGTTTCTAATGGGCGGAGCTTGAATGGGGAGAATATAGTTAGTGCGTTTTAATTGGCTGTTGATTGCTTGTGTTGATTTTTTGATGTGTGGTGCCTCGCATATGTCAAGCGGCCTGTTGTCGCTGTATATATCAATGATTACTGTGTTGATTGTTAAGATTACTCTGGTGAAGGTTTGGTGTGGGAAGAGATTATATGTACATTGATAGAGCCCTGTTGCATTTGCATCGTTAATCGCCTGGAAAGAGTGTGTTGTCTTGCCTATATACTGAGTGTTTGGGGCTTACAGTCCCAAGTGGGCATATGAAGGAATAGACTACGTTGGTCTCTTCATAATAGCGTTGTGCTTTGGTCTGGACAGTTTTTCATGCGTAGGTTGGCAGTTTCCTTGGGTTTATAGTAAAATCTTCAATTGTATCTTCTGATTTTTTGTCTGTAGGGATAACGTTTCTATTAGACAATATCTTTCAGGGACCCTTTCCTTCGTTTTAAGAGCTGTGGAGAAGAAGTTCTTGTAAAATAGTCTAATTAGGGGGTATAGGTGTTGTTGTAGTGTATCTCAGGGTGCATGGGTTTCACTTTTACTTTATAGGAAAGAAAGGCACATAGTGATGGCGTTTGCACATAAGACTGTGCCTAAATGCCAACACTCACTGCCCAGATAGGTACAGGAGGATTGTTGTTAACGCTTATGCCGACGTGCTCTCAGCCACAGACTCAGAATGGAAGCAAGGCGGCGAAGAACTCTGTAGAGTAAAGGCAGGTCATAGTCAACAACGGCTTCTCCAATGTGTTCATTTGATGAAGACAACATAAGCAGGAAAGTGAAACGCCATGCAACTCTGAAGATACACATACACACAACAACTATACCCCTTTATAGACTATTTAAAGGCACTCTCTCACAGCTCATAAAAAGGGAGGGAGCAAGGGGTCCTGAAAGATATTGTTAATAGAACTGTAATCCCTAGCAGACAAAAATCGAAGATACATGACGATTACTATTTAAAACAAGGAAAATGCCAACCTACCATTGAGAAACTCTCCAGACACAAAAGCCAGTCAACGTTGGAAAGAGAACTGCGTACATATGCCTTCAAATCCCATGGGGACTAGTAAGACCAAAAGAACTTCAAATATATAGGAAAAGAAAAAAAACTTGCTGAGTTTACTCCCGAAGGAGATTAGCCGATGAATTAATGCAATCAGGGCTTATATTAAATAGAGGAACATATAATCTCCTTTCACAACCAAAAACAAACCATTCAACCAGAGCAAATATCTTTCTACAAACAACACACGAAATAATTGATACGCATAACAAGCGACGAAAAGGATGGGCTTTGACATCTGCCGAGTGCCACATTACAAATTTAAAGAAGTCATACTACCAGCAAATGGTACAACCAGCCAATAAACGCACTCTACCTATATTCCTACCTCACACTGGCAAGACCTCCCGTCTCCCATATCAGAAACCTAAAGAATATATCCGGGCAAAATAGGATACTTTCTGCCAGTTACACAGATTTATACTTCACTATTACCCATGTGTTTCGTGTCTTCTGTGTATTGTTATACCTAAAACAAAAACATTGTACATGTCACATCACAAACAAAATGCAGGTATTTAAAATCTGTTAAGTTATAGTTGTTATGTGTGTGTTGACGAAAGGCTTTTGAAAATGGAATACGTTTTACGAAACGCGACTCAAGTGTCGCGTCAGACTAAGAAATAAGAAGGAATTTTGGAGAATTGATTTTCATTACCTACCGTCATCAGTAAAAACAAACATAAGGAAAATTGAGAAAATCGTGTTAGAATTATTAATCTTACTCTTTTCGGTCATATTATAAGTATACATATAGCATATATAATTATATATATATAGACTATATATAGACTATAGAATATAGTATATAGATATATATAAAAAAGGATATATATATATACAAATAATATATTTATATATATCATATATATCTTATTCTGATTCTCCCACCCCCAAGAAGTGACTCCGAACCCAGTACTGCCAGGAGCAACGCAACTTGTATGTTACAGGAAGACTTAACTCCACTTGACCTACACAACCGGACATACAGGGAAGGTGATAGCCAAATGCTATTTCAACCACTTCCCAACCGGCACTCGGATGGTAATTCTTGGGCATAGTATCTTATCTAAATCACCTCATTCCTTCTGGGGCACAGTGGAGGAACACAAATGCGATCACGCCTGACTGGTCCCCAGGACTACTATGGCAGACTGAAAAACGCACACACCCAAGAAAGGACTCGAACCCATTACTGCCAGGAGCAATGCAACTGGTATGCTACAGGGACGCCTCAATCCGCTTGACCCTCAGCAACCGAACATAAGGAAGTGATAGCCGAAGCTATTTTGAACCCTGTCCCCTGCCGGCACTTCAGTGTCATGGGCTTGTCTCATTGATTCCAAGGGGCACCGGATTGAAGATGGCATCTTCATATCCAAGGCCCCTAGGATCACGGGATAGACGTCACAAAGACCCACACCATGCATCACGCTGACAAGAGAAATGTTGAACAGGAATACATGCATAATAGAGAGAACCAAAGATGCAAGAAGATTAAAAATCCTTGAAGCAATTCACATATATGAATAGAACAACGCATACATGAACCCACAATCACGGAACTATTTACTCTACCCACAATGAGAGTAAGGACAAGACCAGTACATAACGATCTGCCCTCAACACGAAGTAAAGGTACCAATGCTCAACATCAACAGGCCAATTACACTGGATTAATCTTGGTATGTAGATACCAGCTGCATCGTATGGGCATAGGCCTTCTGCAGTTCACAGTCTCATCTCTATCGTCATCTCGTTTCACCGCCACAGTTTATCCCTTATGTATCCCAATATGTTTTCACCTTTATTCGGTCCTTTATCACCTGACCCGTGCGGGTATAAATCAACCACATGTACAAAAATTTCTTCACTTGGATGACTTGAACCATGGGTTCGAAACGTTCTGCAAATTGTATAAATACGTGAAATACATTCTATAGTGATTCGACCCTCTTTTCTTCACCCCAGGAAAATTGTACGAAAATGGTTTTGGAGATCCTTCCAGCTAAGCCCTGATGCAAGGAAAATAGTTAGAGGGATAGAAGCCAAAATCAGAAGATAGTAAAAAAAAAAAAAAAAAAAAAAAAAAAAAAAAAAAAAAAAAAAAAAAAAAAAAAAACTAAATATATATATATTAATATATATACTAATATTATATATATATTTATACTATGTATATATATAATATATTATATATATATTCTTGGGGACCATTCAAACTTTCTTATATATATAGTATATATATATATACCTCGTATCATATATGATATATATATATATGTCTGCTACGTAGTACCAGAACTCACTTTTTTGTCCTACTATGCAAGGCCCTACTTGCCTAATAGGCCAAGTTTTTCATGAATTAATTGTTTTTCTGACTACCTAAGCCTACCTACCTCAACTAACATAACTGTTTCGGCTTACCTAACCTACAGAACCTATAAAGAATAGGTTGTAGGTTAGGTTAGGTAGGGTTGGTTATGGTCGGTCATATATCGACAGTTAATGTTTAATCCATTAAAAAAAAATTTGACCTCCATACCAACAGTGAAATGGGTAGCTTTACCTCCTTCATAGAAAAAAAATTAGAGAGAACTATATAATCAGGAAAACTGTGGCTTATTAAGGGCAAATCGGGCCTCTGCATTGTAGGCCAAGAAGTGAGGTGCTGGCTACTAGGTACCGGACATATAATATATAATCCTATATATATTATTGTCATACTATATATATATATATAGCTATTACTAGTTATGTCAGTACCTAGTAGCCACGAACGCAACTCTCGAGTCCTACTATGCAAGGCCCGATTTTGCGGCCCAAGTATGCCAAGGTTTCAGTCGAATTAATTGTTTTTCGGGACTACCTACCCTACCTGACCTAACCTAACCTAACTTTTTCGGCTACCTAATTAAACCTAACCTAAACAAAATAGGTTTAGGTAGGTAGGTACTGGGTGGTAGGTTCTGCGGCGGGGGGGGGGGGGGGTGGGGTCAGATAACGTCACTTTAATTGTAAACCTCCAATAAAAGAAAATGACCTCATACGTATATGAGGTATGGGTAGCTTTATCATTTATAAGAAAAGAAAATAGAGAAATATATAATCCATGAAAACTTGGCTAATTAGACTATGAAAGTCTGGCCTTGCATAGTAGGTTTAGAAGTGCGTTCTGGCTACAGGTACGACATATAGAGAATTTAGAGAAAAATTAGAGACAATATATTAATGCAGGAAAACTTGGCATTTAGGCAAATCGGGCCTTGCCTAGTAGGCCTGAGAAGTGCGTTCTGGCTACTAGGTACGACATATAACTAGATTATCACTCTGATTTTCATATATATATACATATATGATATATTATATATATAATCTTCTATAGTATATAGTAGATAGTATATATATAATATACACACCAGGAAGCAGCCCGTGACAGCTGACTAACTCCCAGGTACCTATTCTGCTAGGAAACAGAGGCAACAGGGTAAAAGAAACTGCCCCTTGTTTCTCGCCGGCGCCGGGAATCGAACCCGTGACCACCGGATCACGCGTCCAGCGTGCTGTCCAGTCAGCCACCGGCCCCTAAGGACCGTCGGGTTTACAACTCGTAAGTCAACATTTATTTATAAATTCTACGTAAGTCAGTTTTTGACTTACAGCTCACTTCACCATGTTGAAAGCAAATGCTAAAACATTGCTACAGTTTTATATCCAACTTTATTAAAATCATCAGGCAAAGGTTGATTGGGGAAGGGCCTTTGACAGGCCGTCGGCTTTCTGTCCTCCTCGAGGTCACTATAGCCTCTCAGGTAAATTCATGTAAATTTGTATATGAGAAAAACCCTTTATTATATTGTCCATACGAACTAATCGTCCTGTCAAATAGTTGTGCACTCCAGCCGTCAAAACCTGATATATTAATATATATGAAAAACAGTATTTGACCTATAGCTTGGGCTGGAGGGTGTGTGAATTAGGCCTAACTTTCATAAACCCGAAACAATGGATACAACTTGAATATATGTAAGTTTCAGAAAAGTCCTGGGTAAATACATGTTTGAAAAAATATTTCTAGAAATATGGAACAAATTGCCTAGCAATACCATGAACATCGGATCGATGGATTGTTTCAAGCGTAGGCTAGACATATGTATGAGTTTGGGTGGTACGTTCAGTAGTGCTTGGGAACGTTCATGTATGTATGTGTTGGGGACGTTCATGTTTTTGCTGGGGAACGTTCATGTATGTGCTGGGGGAACGTTCATGTTTGTGCTGGGGGAACGTTCATGTTGTGCTGGGGGAACGTTCATTTGTGCTGGGGAACGTTCATGTTTGTGCTGGGGAAACGTTCATGTTTGTGCTGGGGGAACGTTCATGTTTGTGCTGGGGGAACGTTCATGTTTGTGCTGGGGGAACGTTCATGTTTGTGCTGGGGGAACGTTCATGTTTGTGCTGGGGGAAATTGAAATTGAATTGAAATTGAATAAGTTTATTGAGGTAAAATACACACAAAGGGAAGAGGTAGCTCAAGCTATTCTCACCCCGTTCAGTACAACGTCTTCATACATATATAGACACACATCACAAACAATAAACATATTGCCGAACATACTGAGAGATAAACATATGCTTTCCTCCTTTACACAAGTAGTATGGTATCAGACGTACACACAAATACTTTCATGACTTAGGTATACTTCATAGACAATTTGCAAGAGACATGCAGATAATTCAACAGAAGATTACAGTCTTGGTGCAAAATTCTTATATCTCCAGAAACATAACAATGACATCTGTAACCCTGTTTCTTAAACCATTAACATTCCATGACAACATTTCAGTCTAGGGTGATCCATTATTAAACAATTCACTTCCAAAGTCATCTCCAATAAGTTCACTAAATGATAGCCATACCTTGTATAACATCTCCCACCTCCTCCCAACTTCACCAGTAAAAGCAACATTGCGTTTCTCAAGAGATTTTTCAGTTCCGTGACGTCCATTATTGGCCCAAATGATTCCTTCATGTTATATTTAATTATAGAGTTCTTCCTTTCACTACGTCTACCATCAATTACACACACTTCACTTTCCTTCATTTCATCACTCATTGTTGCATTATTGTCCTCAACCACTATTTCCTGACTTTCCTTCACTGTTTTGTGACTTTCCTTAACCTTCACTTAAACGTTTAATTTCGCCTCGATGGACTCGATTCTCTGCCCAAGATTTCGGAGGAACTCACCAAACTTTTCTTAGTTCAGCCCACACCTCCTTGACCATACCATTATGGCCCTCTTTCTGAGCCCCAGTAACTACTTCACTCACCGTTACATTGTCACTGCCGGAGTCCTGAGTGGTGGCGTGGTTGCTTGTTGCTTGAGCCTGACGAAGTAAAGGTGACTCCTTTACCCACACATTCGTCCGGTTCACTGGCGCTATTTGGGCAGCACTGTTCTGCTGTGCTCCCGGTGTCTGGGTAAGAGCTCTTACCTGCTCTGTAACATTCACCGGCCGGGGAACATCCATACTCGGCCTCTTGCTACACACAGCAGAGCTGGCATTGTGAACACCTCCACAGTTGCAGCATCTGGGAACTATTTTCTCACCCCGATTAAGTCTGTTTCTACACATATTAGAGAGGTGAGACTTTCCGCAGAACCGACATCGTGGATCATGTTGACAGCTCCAGGATTTATGCCCCCATCTGAAGCATTTCAGGCATATTATGGGCTCTCTACATACTTTGCTACATGCCTGTAGCCCGCCCCGGTGATGAACACTCTCTCGGGACTTCACCTCTCACTAGAGCAACACTTGATTCCTAGCTTCACCTTTAATAAGGTGACGCTTGCCCACGTAAAGGTGTACCCTTTTATGGGTTAACTGGTGTCAAAGGCTTTTTGACAGTCCAGGAAAAATGCAGTCTGTGTGTGTGTGTAAATACCTAAGTGTTTAATTACCTACAGGATAAGAGCTACGCTTGTGGTGTCCCGTCTTCCCCACTCTTTGTCTTATAACGCTTTCAAACTACTGACGGTCTTGGCCTCCACCACCTTCTCACCTACTTGTTCCAACCGTCTACCACTCTGTTTGCGAAAGTGATTTTTCTTATATTTCTTCGGCATCTGTGTTTAGCTAGTTAAATCTATGACCTCTTGTTCTTAAAGTTCCAGGTCTCAGGAATCTTCCCTATCGATTTTATCAATTCCTGTTACTATTTTGTATGTAGTGATCATATCACCTCTTTTTCTTCTGTCTTCTAGTTTTGGCATATTTAATGCCTCTAACCTCTTGCCCTTCATTCTGGGAGCTACTTAGTAGCATGTCTTTGCACCTTTTCCAGTTTGTTGATGTGCTTCTTAAGATATGGGAACCACACAACCGCTGCATATTCTAGCTTTGGCCTAACAAAAGTCATGAACAATTTCTTTAGTATATCCCCATCCATGTATTTAAAAGCAATTCTGAAGTTAGAAAGCATGCATAGGCTCCTCGCACAATATTCTTTATGTGGTCCGCAGTGATAGTTTTCTATCTAGAACCACCCCTAGATCTCTTTCTTTATCAGAATTCTTTAAAGATTTCTCACATATATATAGGTTGTGTGGGGTCTATGTTCTCCTATTCCAATTCCATAACATGGCATTTATTACATTAAATTCCTTTGCCAAGTGATGCTCCATATACTTATTTGGTCCAGGTCATCTTGAAGGGCATGACAATCATCTAAATTTCTTATCCTTCCTATTATCTTAGCATCATCAGCAAACATGTTCATATTTATGTATACCAACTGGTAGATCATTTATGTAGACAATAAACCATCACTGTGCAAGGGACAATAACATCAGTGGTTGTACTTACCTAATTGTGCTTGCGGGGGTTAGCTTTGGCTCTTTGGTCCCGCCTCTCAACTGTCAATCAACTGTGTGTTGTGTGTGTGTGTGTGTGTGTGTGTGTGTGTGTGTGTGGGTGGGCGGGCGAACGTGGGCTGTGTGGTGTGTATGTAAGATATATATTAACCAACATAACGTAGAGAGAGCGGCGGGCCGCCAACTCTCCCCCGGAACTAAACCTACACAATAATTTCCTCCGGCATCTCTTTTATTGCCAAGATATCATACACGGCCTCTCCCGTGTCCGCTTCCCACCCTGTTTATCCTCCCATTTATAGTGGATTCTTTGAACTCGGTCTTAACAACCATATTATAGTCTCCAGCTTTCATCTGATATATATATATATATATATATATAATATATATATATATATATATATTATATCTATATAATATATATATATATATATATATATATATATGTATTTATGTATATATAGTATATATTGCTGTATACTGGCAGAAGGTTTTCTTTTAAACATGTCTCATTGAATATGACCGCATATTC
>WNGS01087021.1:7924351-7945373 GCA_020271785.1 Procambarus virginalis
TATATTCAACTCTCTCTCTCTCTCTCTCTCTCCTCTCTCTCTCTCTCTCGTTCTCTCTATCTCTCTCTCTCTCCTCTCTCTCCATCTCTCTTCTTCTTTCTCTCTCTCAACTTCTCTCAATCATCTCTCTCTCTCTCTCTGTACTCGTCTCTGTCTCCTCTCTCTGTCTTCTCTCTCTCGTCGCTCTCTGTCTCTCTCTCTCTCTCTCTCCTCTCATCTATCTCTATATCTCTCTCTCTCTCTCTCTCTATCTCTCTCTCTCTCTCTCTCTCTCTCTCCTCTGTCTCTCTCTCTCTCTCTCTCTTCTTGCAATATTTAGTCAAGACTTTTTGTTTTGTTTTCTGCCGAATCCATCTAATTATACGAAACTTATCATGAAACCACACACCGATTACAGGTTTCTTAGTGCTTTGAGTTGGAACTCCACGAGGGTGCTGCATAGTCTAAGACTGTCTACCGTAGGTGGTGTAAAATGCTATGAAGGCCCTTTATTTAGGTTTCAGAATGCCATTTTGATGTTCGTCACATTATAGTATGCTACTGATGTTATCCAATTACATGTGCCTTGGAGTCATGATTAGTGTAAATAAACTCTTAGGTCTTTTTCTCGAGTCATATCAAGCAGCGTTTCTCTTCATTGTGTACCGTCATTCTGGTCTCTTTTGCCGGACTAGCTGGAATTGATTTTAGTAAAGCATTAATTAGAACATTAAACAGGTAGGACTGAGTACTCCTCCTTGTGGGGTGCCTAGTTGCATTACTTTAGTTCACTCTTGTAGCCTTGAACAGTGCAGAGGACTTCCGGTTGGTAAGATAGCCTCGTATCCATTGTAATAAATGTCCCCCTATATCCATTCTCGCTAATTCGTACATAATCACTTCCTTATTAGCAATATCAAAGGCATTTTTTAAATCAAGAAATGTTGTGTACTTGTGCCTTTTATCTCCATGAACAGTGAGAAAGGTTGTGATACAATTGTGTACACTTTTACCATGTGTGAAACCATTGATATCAGGTGACATGTGCTCTTTAACTCTATACAATAATCTATTAAGCACCATTCTCTCAAAGGTTTTGCACATGCAACTGGTCAGTGAGATGGGACGGAAAGCATCAGGTTGGCCAGGCTTCGGTACAGGTACCGTAAGACTGGTGGTCCATGATACTGGCAACTGCCCAGTGACATAACTGGCATTAAACAATTCTAATAATGGGTTACCGGGTACACGATGTAGGAGTCTTAGAATATCATAGGTGATACCGTCCTCACCAGGAGCAGTGCTACTGCCCCTGGAGAGGGCTGCATCCAATTCATAATCTGTATATGGAACATCACATTCATCATGTTGCTTGCTCAACATGAAATTTATGAGAGAATTTCTGTCTGTGGACCTCTCCCGCAATTTCTCCCTAGTGCTAGCTGGTAACATTCCAAGGCTGGAAACCTGAGCCCATTTTGCAATTAACTGATTAGCTTTCTGTTGCGGGTTTGGGTGTGAAACTTGTCTGCTATTTTTACCAATATTTTGTTTATGCCTTTCCAGGCTTTGCCCAGGGGAGTATGCAGGTTAAGTCCACTAACAAAACCCTCCCATTCATTTTGTCTCAGTTCAGTCATTCTCTCCCTCGCCGCTGCAAGCGCGGCCTGAAACAGTTTTAACATTTGAGGAGTTCTAAGGCTCTTATATGCTTTACCTGTCTGTCTAGCAATTGATTTAAGCTCTTTCAGTTTAGCATCATCATAGTACTGGTTGTGTCTGACCTGTTTCCCAGTACGTCTTTTTGTTTGGTGCGTCTCACTATTTTTGATGGCCTCATAGGTTTTATTTACGAGGTCATCATAAAACTGTTGTACATTCTCAGGCTCATAATTGTTATACCAATGTTCTATGCTGTCTATAAAGAATTTTTCTTGCTCTTTCCTTACTGTTAGCCTGCGTCTACTCAGCTTAGTGCCAGGTAGATCAACATTAGCCACGTGTATGTTAGCTGTTATGGCTAAATGGTCAGACATTAAGTCATCCATAATATCAGTCTCATGAGTTGTGTATGACAGGTTAAAGCCAATGCACCTATCTAGAATACCTCCATATATTTGCGTTGGTTGATTTTTACTAATAATTTGAGCATCACCATATGCACCTAGAAGTGCCAACAATCTTCTCCCGTTGGTGTTTGTGAGTTGATCCCCTAATTGTTTGTGTTTAGCATTTAAATCCCCAATTAATATTGTGGAATCAGTATGTGCAAAACTAGGTAGGTCAGTATACTGGAGGAGGCCAGTAGGTGCATAGGCATTCAAAACATTAAGTGTAGAGTTACCAACGTGTACCCGGATACCATGATATTGAAACCCCTCTCGTTGTTGGGCGGGAAGTAGCTCATGTGGCAGGGATTTTTTAACATACATGAGACACGTATTTTTTGATCTGGGATTATAACACTGATAACTAGGCAAATTCTGCGGGGTTTTACCTGCGGGAGTTAGGGTTTCTTGGAGGCAGACAATATCTATGTCTTCAGTCATGACCTTATGATGGAGGTCTGAATACCGTTTTCTAAGAGAAGCAATATTCCAACTGAGTATCTTGATAACACTGTACTTGTTTTTATGAGATTCAGAGGCCGCCATTGTTCTTTTGTACTTTATCAGACTGCAGTTTGAGGAAAGCAACTGTCTCCCGATACCGGTTGTAGTGCTTTATTACACCTTCTTTTTCCTCTTCAGTCAGCACATTACCTGTCACCATTACTTTAAATTTGTCACGGCTGAACCATCTGGGATGTGGTGTGCGCGGCCCGAGGCGGGCATCCACGTCCAGTGGAACTTCGTCATTATCACTACAAGCATCACTGGTTTCACTTTGTTCTTTATCACAATCATTTTCATCATGTCCACTACTATTTTCCTTCAAACAGAGTTCATTAGACCCGGTATCAACATCATGATCGTCATCATCACTAAAGTTCTCACCCTCAGAGTCTCTTTGTTCATTATCAGGATCCGTTACGTCACAATGCTCATCGACAGCACTATGCGTTTCTACGTGGAATAGTTGACCTCTGTTCATAGCGCACGACGTTGATGAGGCTGGGGTGTGGGG
Organism: Procambarus virginalis; assembly: GCA_020271785.1. NCBI lineage: Eukaryota > Metazoa > Arthropoda > Malacostraca > Decapoda > Cambaridae > Procambarus > Procambarus virginalis. Next base: position 7,927,457 of record WNGS01087021.1, read on the forward strand.
AGCCGTGGTGGGTGGGCCCAGCTGGCGTGAGGGCTGGGACACCCCCTGCTGGGGTCTCCCCTGGGGTGCTGGCCGCATGGGAGCACATGGTGGTACCCCAGGGTGGTGTGGCCTGCACACAGTTAATACTCTCACAGTTTCCTGAAGAGTGGTTATCATCTTCTTTTGGTGCATGATTTCCTTATTTTGTTCGGTTATCTGCTTGGTCAGCTTTTCCACAATTTTGCTTTGTTTTTCTACTGTATTTATAAGCTCACTAATTGTCTGTGCCTGATCCGGGCCCCCGACCAACCTGAAGTGGTAGGGCCTACACCTGTATCACTCGAGCTACTAGCCGTGGCGTTGGAGTGGTTGGGTAAGGCAGGAAAGTGTGACGGAGTGACCGGTGGTGGCACAGCAGATGAGCCAGGGTGGTTACTGGCGCCCCCAGCTGGTGTACCCCGGCAGTCCGTCTTGGCGGGAGTGAGGCACAGTCCTCATGCCAGGCGGGAACTCCCTCCATGTGACAGTTTGCACACCTCAGTTTCAGTGCACCACCCTTTTTAGCATCACACACAGACGTTGCATGCTTTCTGGCACAGTGGCCACACCGCTCATCATTCCTACAGTTCCTTGCAACATGATTCCACCGTTGGCACTTGTAACACCTGCGCCTGGGAGGGTTGTAAATCTTCATTGTTAGTTGCCGATAAGCACTTGGAACAGTAAATCTTTCCGGCGGAGTCTCTTCACTAGTCCAGTTGGCGAGAATAGTCTCTCTGCCCTTGTTCTTTTCGCATTGAAAATATTTCATGCTGTTCTACCAGTGTGTGATCCTGGTAGAGGTCCAGACCAAAATGATGACAGGTGTCCTGTGGGTATGAGCAGGCGGTGGTGGTTTCCTCATTGTTATACCAGCAAGCTCTTGAGTACAGAATCGTTGCACCATCTCATCAGAGATGTTCATACGAACATGGTTTGCATGTCTATTCGCCAACCAATACCCACCACCAGGGTGTGCTTTGGCTGCCTCAGCCAACCATGCATATTTAGTTGCAGTTTCCGTGCCCGGGGAAAATGCAGGCTGGTTCTTTTCTTATCATGGCTATGATTTATGAAATTTTGGACTTTTTGTGGCTTCTTCCGGGTCGAAGCAAGTGTCCAAGTAGTTTCGTCACTATCAGTCTCCTCCTGTCCAGCATTTGAGTCCACTGGGAAAGATACCATGCTTGTACCTTCCTCGTGTAGACCACTTGATATATTAGCACTCTGGTGTGAGGCCACTGAGGCAGCACCTGCCTCTAAGGCAGTAGTCGCCATGCCTCAAGTGTCGCCTGGGCAGGTTCACAGCTGCACACAACAAGAACCACAGAGTTACACATCAATCACACAGCAGAGGGACTCCTATCATATCGCAGGATCAGTAGTAAAAATTCACACACTATTTATGCATGCAGAACCACTGCTAAGAGGCGGGGCACGAGGAGTTAGGCCTCTCTGCTCCACATAAGCGCGCCTGTTTTCAAGGTCACTCAGTCCGAGCTAAGATTCTTGCCAAATGTATCAGTTTTTCACATGTGTAGCTCCTTAGTGTGCACAAACACCTTCTACACCTTCTGAATACAGTGCAATAAAACTAACCACTGCAATATTATATATAACACTAAACGTACCGTAGTATTAATGGAAGTCCTGCCTAGAGCTGACCACAACACCTGCTAGCCTGTCTGCTTTGCTGCCTGTCTGTTGACTGCCTGTCTGCTTTGCTGCCTGTCTGCTGTGCTGCCTGTCTGCTTGGCTGCCTGTCTGCTTTGCTGCCTGTCTGCTTGACTGCCTGTCTGCTTTGCTGCCTGTCTGCTTTGCTGCCTGTCTGCTTTGCTGCCTGTCTGCTTTGCTGCCTGTCTGCTTGACTGCCTGTCTGCTTTGCTGCCTGTCTGCTTGCTGTTACGTACCCCTATTGGATACGTATATAAATATAAAATAAGTACTATTACCATGCATCATTACTTGTATGTGCTTATATATTATATCATTAATTGTATGTATATTTATATTATTACTTGTATGCTTATATCAGTACTTGTATGTTCTTGTATGCTTATATCATTACTTGTATGTGCTGATATGTTATATTGTGGTAATGGTCCGTGGGCGGACCAAACGTGGGAAACCTTCATTATATTTTTTTTGGTGGTCAGCTCCCGTGAGAAAGTTATATTTTGTACTGATCCCTTAGTGGCAAGACCGTGTGAAACCGTTATTATTTGTTCACCTAGACGGCAATATTTGTGAGATATTATTTCCTGCCATGATGGGCAGTTGCCACAAATTCTTTTTATTTTATAATATGTAACTATTATATTAGTAACTACATTATTTCTGTTTATACATGTAAATCTGATCATTCCTTATTTAGTTAAGTAATTCCCATTAAATGGTTCCATGTAGTAAGATTTATATTAAGTAAAAACTGTCATTTAAAATGTTGTGCAGAAGCGACATCGGCTCCTGCCGTGAGAACATTATTCAGTAACTGTTTGGACACTGAGGGATCACACTAGGAGTAAAGTCTGTAACATTTCATATCTATTATGTTCTGTTGTAATATGTTAGTCTGTGGAGACATAATTTTATTTTGATTTACATGTGATTACCCATCTGTTGATTAACCTATAATATTGATAATTAACTGAAGTATATTTATAATATATATTTCTTGTATTTGAGTGATTACTTAGTCCTAAGGGGGTGATTAATTTTAATTCTTCCTGTACAAACCATGGGATTATACTGGTGACCCACCTTGAGATTGCAGCATCGGTANATAATGTTTGTGGCATATGCGAGGCTGGCTAACATCAAAACAGCGTTCAGAAACCTGGGTAAGGAATCATTCAGAATCTTGTACACCACATATGTTAAGACCAATCCTGGAGTATGCGGCCCAGCATGGAGCCCGTACCTTGTCAAGCACAAGACGGAGCTGGAAAAAGTCAAAAGGTATGCCACTAGACTAGTCCCAGAACTAAGAGGCATGTGTTACGAGGAAAGGCTGCGGGAAATGCACCTTACTACACTGGAAGACAGAGAGGAAGAGGAGATATGATCATTACCTACAAAATTCTCAGAGGAATTATTAACAGGGTAAATATGGATAAACTTTTTAACACGGGTCGTATGCGAACAAGGGGACACAGGTGGAGACTGAGTACCCAAATGAGCCACAGAGACGTTAGAAAGAACTTTTTCAGTGTCAGAGTAGTTAATAACAGGTGGTATGCATTAGGCAATGATGTGGTGGAGCTGACTCCATACACAGTTTCAAGTGTTGGTATGATAGAGCCCAGTAAGCTCAGGGTATCTGTACATCAGTTGATTGGCAGTTGAGAGGCGGGACAAAGAGCCAAAGCTCAACCCCTGCAAGCACAAATAGGTGAGTACACACACACACACACCACACACACCCCACACACACACACCACACAAACACACACACACACACACACACACACACACACACACCACACACACACACACACACACACCTAGTAGAGCTAGGAGTTATTCCTCATAAAATGAATTGCGAAACATAGGGCTGGCGAACCGAAAGGGAAATTATGAGGAGATGAGAAAATTCTAAGGGATCTACCATGGGAAACAAGGCATGATGAACTATCTCAGCCAGAAGTGTCAGGAGGCAGTAAACAAGTTTATCCCGCCCAACAGAAAAAATCGAGAAGTAAAAGAAGAATCCGTGGTTTAATAGGGCATGTATGGAAGCAAAGGAACTGAACAATAGGGCGTGGAGGAACTTCCGAAATAACAGAACACCTGAAAGCAGAGAGAGATACCAGAGAACCAGGAACGAGTATGTTAGTGTGAGGAGAGAAGCAGAGAAAATATATGAAAATGATATAGCTAATAAAGTCAAGACCGAACCAAAGCTACTCCACAGTCATATCAGGAGGGAAAACAACAGTGAAGGAGCAGGTGATGAAACTTAGAACGGGCAAGGACAGGTACACAGAGAATGACAAAGAGGTGTGTGAAGAACTCAATAAGGGGTTCCTGGAGGTCTTCACAATAGAACGAGGTGAGGTCACTGTGCTAGGAGAGGTGGCAGTAAACCAGGCGGCCTTGGAAGGGCTTGAAATTACAAGAGATGAGGTCAAGAGGCATCGGTTCGATCTGGACGTGAGAAAGGCTGTTGGCACAGACGGAATCTCACCATGGGTATTGAAAGAGTGTGCAGAAGCACTTTGCTTGCCACTCTCCATATTGTACAGTAGGTCACTGGAGACGGGAGACCTACCAAAAATATGGAAGACGGCTAATGTAGTCAAAATATACAAAAAGGGAGACAGACAAGAGGCACTGAACTACAGGCCAGTGTCCTTAACTGGACATCTCCATCACCTTTCATGCAAGGTGATGGAGAAGATCGTGAGAAAAAACCTAGTGACACATCTGGAGAGAAGGGACTTCGTGACATCACCTCAACATGGGTTCAAAGAGGGTAAATCTTGCCTTACAGGCTTAATAGAGTTCTACGATCAGGTGACAAAGTTTAAGCAAGAAAGAGAAGGATGGGCGGACTGCATTTTCTTGGATTGTCAGAATGCCTTTGACACAGTACCCCATACGAGGCAGATGCATAAGCTGGAGAAACAGGCAGGAGTAACTGGTAGGGCGCTCCAGTGAATAAGGGAGGAACAAAGCAGTAGGAAGCAGAGAGTTACAGCGAAGGGTGAGACCTCAGATTGGCGTGAAGTCACCAGTGGAGTCCCACAGGGCTCTGTACTCGGACCTATCTTGTTTCTGATATACTTAAATGATCTCCCAGAGGTATTGAATCATTCCTCTCAATGTTTGCTGACGATGCCAAAATTTTGAGAAGGATTAAGACAGAGAAGGACAGCTTGAGGCTTCAAGAAGACCTAGACAAGCTGCAGGAATGGTCGAACAAATGGTTGTAAGAGTTTAACCATAGCAAATGTAATGTAATGAAGATAGGTGCAGGGAGCAGGAGACCAGATACAAGTATTATTTGGGAGATAAAATACTTCAAAAGTCAGAGAGAGAGAGAAAGACCTGAGGGTTGATATCACGAATGACCTGTCCTCTGAAGCCCATATCAAGAGAATAACATCAGCGGCAAATGCCAGGTTGGTTAACATAAGAACGGCCTTTAGAAACTTGTGTAAGGATCTTTCAGAACTTTGTATGCCACATATGTCAAACCAATCCTGGAGTATGCAGCTCCAGCATGGAGTCCATATCTAGTCAAGCATAAGACTAAACTGGAAAAGGTTCAATGGTTTGCCACCAGAGTAGTACCTGAACTGAGGGGTATGAGCTACGAGGAGAGACTACGGGAATTAAACCTCACGTCACTGGGAGACAGAAGAGTTAGAGGGGACATGATCACCACATACAAGATTCTCAGAGGAATTGATAGGGTAGATAAAGACAGACTATTTAACACAAGGGGCACAAGCTCTAGGGGACACAGGTGGAAATTGAGTGCCAAAATGAGCCATAGAAATATAAGAAAGATTTTTTTTAGTGTCAGCGTAATAGACAAATAGAATGCATTAGGAAGTGATGTGGTGGAGGCTGACTTCATACACAGTTTCAAGTGTAGATATGATAGAGCCCAATAGGCTCAGGAACCTGTACACCAGTTGATTGACAGTTGAGAGGCGGGACCAAAGAGCAAGAGCTTAAACCCTGCAAGCACAACTAGGTAAGTACAACTCGGTAAGCACTCACACAAACACACACACACATGTGGTGGAGGCTGACTCCATACACAGCTTCAAGTGTAGATATGATAGAGCCCAATAGGCTCAGGAATCTGTACACCAGTTGATTGACAGTTGAGAGGCGGGACCAAAGAGCCAAAGCTCAACCCCCGCAAGCACAATTAGGTGAGTACACACAAATGTGCGTGTGTGAAGCCTTCATAGCCTGTACACACAATTGTGTGTGAAGGCTATAGAGAGCCTTCATAGCTCAGTGGCCAGAGCGCTGGTCTAGTAAACCAGAGGCCGGGAGCTTTGCCTTCGATTCTCCCTGAAGGCAAAGTTGTTAACATTATTAACTAGAATGTGTCGCTTCTTTTTTTTTAAGAAGCCGTCGTAGGCCAGTTGTGGGAGCGTCCTCCACGGCGTGCAGTCAGGAGTTCCACCCAAGAAAGTTAGTCTTCTTCAGTGGTAGACGGGTGGAACAAGTTAAGGGAGAAGGGGGTGGAGGCCAAAACCGTCAGTAGCTTCAAAGCGTTATATGACAAAGAGTGCTGGATAGACGGGACACCACGAGCGTAGCTCTCATCCTGTAACTGCACTTAGGTAATTACACTTAGGACACACGCACACACACACACACAACTTCTTAAGCCAGCATGTCAGGGAACCCACAAGGATGAGAGGAAACGATGAACCAGCGAGACTTGACCTAGTATTCACTCTGAACGACTCTGACATAAGGTATATAGGTGTCGAGGTCCCAGTAGGAATGAGCGACCACAGTGTACTGACGTTTGAGTATCTGGTTGAAGAAGGATTAAACAGGAGGGGTACTGAAAACAAAAGTCTGGCATTCCGAAAGGAAAACTATGAGGAGATAAGGAAATTCCTAACAGACATAACATGGGAAACTAACCTCAGAGGAAAGCCGGCCCAATTCATGATGGACTACATCATGCAGATGTGTAAGGAGGCAGCAGAAAAGTTTGTCCAGGTCCAAAAGGTAAACAATGAAATGAAGATGAGAAACCCATGGTTTAATCAGAGATGTAGGCTAGCTAAGCAGCAAAGTAATAAGGCGTGGAGAAACTATAGAAACAACAGGACACTCGAGAGCAGAGAAAGATACCAGCGTGCCAGGAATGAATATGTCAGGTTGAAAAGAGAGGCAGAAGGGCAACACGAAAATGACATCGCAAGCAAGGCAAAGACTGAACCTAATTTGCTGTATAGCCAAATAAGGAGAAAAACCACAGTAAGGGAACAGGTAATGAAATTGAGGATAGGGGCAGACAGATTCACTACAAACGACAAGGAAGTGTGTGTGGAACTGAATAAGAAGTTCCAGGAGGTCTTCAAATTAGAGCAAGGGGAAGTTCCAGAGATGAGAGAAGGAATAATTAACCAGGAACCACTAGAAGAGTTGAGATTACCAGTGGGGATGTAAGGAAGTTCTTCCTAGAGTTGGATGTGACAAAGGCTAGAGGCCAGGATGGAATCTCCCCATGGATATTAAAGGAAGGAGCAGAAGCACTGTGTCTGTCACTCTCCATAGTGTATAACAAATCACTGGTAACAAGGTAATTGCCAAAAATTTGGAAGACTGCTATTGTAGTCCCGATATACAAAAAGGGGGGATAGACAGGAAAGACTGAACTACAGGCCAGTGATTTATATACTAGCTGTACCCGGCCATGCGTTGCTGTGGCTCAGCAACGCATGAGCCACAGCAACCTTTCCTTATCTCCCAGTCCTCCCCACAATTCACCCCTCTCCCATCCCTTCGTCCTCCCAACCATTCCTCACTCCCTCGTCTCTTTTTCCTCCCCTTCATCTTCCACTCCAGCATCCCCTCGTCCTCCTAACCATTCACCACTCCACCATCCCCTCGTCCTCTCCACTATCTCCCACTCCCTCGTCCCCTCGTCCTCCCTACCATTCCCCCTTCCCCCGACCCCTCATCCTCCCCACTATCCCCTACTCCTCTATCCCCTTGTCCTCACAACCATTCTCCATTCCTTGTCGTCCCCACCATCCCCAACTCCTCTGTCCCCTCGTCCTCCCCCACCATTACGCCCTACCCTGTCCCCCTCGTCCTTCCCCACCATTCCCCACTCCCTCGTCTGATGATCAAATGATCAGATGTTCCCATCAGAAAATTGAGAACATCAAATGATCTGGGACTAGATTCACGAAGAAGTTACGTAATCACTTACGAACCTTGTACATCTTTTCTCAATCTTTGGAAGCTTTGTTTACAATTAATAAACAGTTACTGAGCTCCGAAGCACCAGGAGGCTGTTCATAACAATAACAACAGTTGATTGGCAAGTTTTCATGCTTGAAAACTGGTTAATAAATGTAACCAAAGCCATCAAAGATTGATGTACATGTTCGTAAGTACTTGCATAACTGCTTCGTGAATCTGGCCCCAGATGTTCCCATCACTGAAATATAAGAAAAACAGTTCAAAAACCAAATGAAAAATAATTAAAAATAAAAAATAAACTATACTCACAAAATGAACGGTATGGTAAACAACACAGGTTAGAAGGTTACATCCTTCGTGGGGGCAAGTGTACATGTATACAACGCTTGACTGCTGTAGAGGGTTCTCCGTCGGCTTCGGGCTGTTTTTGATAAGGAGTTCGGAAGTCTTCTTGGTTTTGTAGAATATGATCAGGTTTATGTTTTGGTTAGGAGTAATGCTTTTTACTCCTTTACGGATTAATTCTTTCATTATTCTTTCCTCTTTTATATGTTCACTGTGCATGGTTGATTTGTAATAAAATTTTATTGGAGGTATTGTGGTTTCTGTTCTAGGTTTAGGATTATACCATCGGTCCAAGTCTCTTCTTATAGCAGCGTTTATTTCCGCGTTGCTATATCCGTTGTTCACCAATACCTGAGTTACTCTTTCAAACACTCTACTCACGTTGCTCCATTCGGAGCAGTGGGTAAGCGCTCGACGAATATTAGCATTGAGAACACTGGCTTTGTATCTTTGGGGGCACTCACTTCTACCGTTCAGGCATAATCCTATGTTGGTGGGCTTGGTATATACGTTGGTGCTTAAAGAGGTTCCTGTTTTTGTTATTAGTACATCCAAGAATGGCAGACTGTTATTTTCACTATTTTCATGTGTAAATCGGAGTACTGACTCTCTCTCTAGATGTCTTTTTAGATCAATTAGTTCATCTGAGTCTTTTACTATGACGAATATGCCATCTACATAACGGCAATATACAGTTGGTTTTTGTCTGCTACTGAAGACTTTTCAGTAGACAGACAAAAACCAACTGTATATTGCCGCAAGCACAACTAGGTAAGTACAACTCGGTAAGCACTCACACAAACACACACAAATGTGCGTGTGTGAAGCCTTCATAGCCTGCACACACAATTGTGTGTGAAGGCTATAGAGAGCCTTCATAGCTCAGTGGCCAGAGCGCTGGTCTAGTAAACCAGAGGCCGGGAGTTCGATTCTCCCTGAAGGCAAAGTTGTTAACATTATTAACTAGAATGTGTCGCTTCGTTTTTTTTTTTTTAAGAAGTCGTCGAGGCCAGCTGTGTGAGCGTCCTCCACGGCCGTGCAGTCAAGGGGTTCCACCCAAGAAAGTTAGTCTTCTTCAGTGGTAGACGGGTGGAACAAGTTAAGGGAGAAGGGGGTGGAGACCAAAACCGTCAGCAGCTTCAAAAGAGTAAAGAGTTATATGACAAAGAGTGCTGGGTAGACGGGACACCACGAGCGTAGCTCTCATCCTGTAACTACACTTAGGTAATTACACTTAGGACACACGCACACACACACAACTTCTTAAGCCAGCATGTCAGGGAACCCACAAGGATGAGAGGAAACGATAAAAGGAAGGTAAACAATGAAATGAAGATGAGAAACCCATGGTTTAATCAGAGATGTAGGCTAGCTAAGCAGCAAAGTAAAAGGGCGTGGAGAAACTATAGAAACAACAGGACACTCGAGAGCAGAGAAAGATACCAGCGTGCCAGGAATGAATATGTCAGGTTGAGAAAAAGAGACAGAAAGACAATACGAAAATGACATCGCAAGCAAGGCAAAGACTCAACCTAAATTGCTGTATAGCCAAATAAGGAGAAAAACAACAGTAAGGGAACAGGTAATGAAATTGAGGATAGGGGCAGACAGATTCATTACAAACGACAAGGAAGTGTGTGTGGAACTGAATAAGAAGTTCCAGGAGGTCTTCAAATTAGCAAGAGGAAGTTCCAGAGATGAGAGAAGGAATAATTAACCAGGAACCACTAGAAGAGTTTGAGATTGCCAGTGGGGATGTAAGGAAGTTCTTCCTAGAGGTGGATGTGACAAAGGCTAGAGGCCAGGATAGAATCTTCCCATGGATACTAAAGGATGGTGCATCCATTGGATGGTGGATCTTTCACAGGTGGCCTCAGTTGCCAGCTGGATGCGGTTGTGGATGGTGTTTACTGCTTGGTCGATTGTTTGGGTTGGGAGGTTTGCGAACTCAAGGACTTACCATCAATATAAATCGACTAGGGAAATCAGAGGCAAAATGAATGAGTACCAACGAGCCTGCCAAAGCCACTACCAAACTGGCCAGCCACCATCGTTGACCCTACAAACACTCAGAAGGGAAACCATAGACCTAACGCTGACTCACAAGAGCCACATTTGGGGAACCCTTGTGAGTCAGGCCAACCAGTACAAAAGGGAGCCGGGAGCTTTCTGGCGTAAGATCAGACAACCCTAGAAGACGACCACCCTCTAACAATACCCATAACTATGGTAGAGATAAGAGGAGTCATCAAAAGCATCCGAGATAAGGCCCCAGGACCATCGGGGATCAGGTACTTAGTAGCCAGAACTTCGTACTTGGCCTACTATGCAAGGCCCGATTTGGCCAAGGTCCAGGCAAAAACACCTGCTCGGATTCGAATGGAACGTTGAGTGAATATTTCAAAGCAATCGGTGAAGAGCTTGCCAAGGACAAGACGAAGCTGGAAAAAGTTCAGCAGTATGCCACTAGGCTAGTTCCAGAACTAAGAGGCCTGAGTTACGCGGAAAGGCTGCGTGAAATGTTTCTCACGACACTACACACAGAAATCACAATTGCGTGATGCATCAAATGAACAAATCAACGAGGGCCGAGACGAGGATTCGAACCTGCGTCCGAGAGCATCCCGGACGCTACCTTAATCGACTGAGCTACGACATGGTCAAAAGGAGTTGAAACCGAAGTTCTACTGAACTTACTGGATCCTGCAGCCTCTCCGAGGCACAAACCAGGGTTTTACACAACTACCCCATACACTCGAGCTATGTCAATAGGCCGTTCTCCCTCTTCTTTTTCAGTGTCAGAGTAGTTAGTAAATGGAATGCATTAGGCAGTGATGTGGTGGAGACAGACTCCATACACAGTTTTAAATGTAGATATGATAGAGCCCAGTAGGCTCAGGAATCTGTACACCAGTTGATTGACAGTTGAGAGGCGGGACCAAAGATCCAATGCTCAACACCCGCAAGCACAACTAGGTGACTAGAACTAGGTGAGTAAACACACAAGCACATACATATAGTAAATACACACACATACATATAGTAAATACACACACATACAGCCTCGTGCCTGAGTAGACAGCGCTTGGCAGTCGTTTTCCTAACGGCCCGAGTTCGATTTCCGTCGGAAGTGGAAACAAATGTGCAAAGTTTCTTTAACTTTAATGCGTCTGTTCACCTAGCAGTAAATAGGTACCTGGGAGTTAGACACTGACTGAAATAGAAGTAAGAGTGGAGGAAGTAAAGCAACAAGTAGAGGAGCTGGGTGTGAAGACAGCCGAAGACCCTGACAAGACCTCACCATGGGTCCTGAAAGAAGCAGCTGCAGCACTGTGTGGACCCCTTGCTATAGTCTGCAACTCTTCACCAGAAATGGGCCAACTTTCAGACATTTGGACTGTGGGTCACGTGGAACCTATAGACAAGGGAAGAGGAGGAGGACAGGCACCATTTGGTCCGGGAGACATCTCCCGTCACGCAGGGTGCAGTCGCGCCTCCACAGATTTCCAGTATCATCTCTTGATACTGGTAATGGCTCAAAAGGGCCACCACTTACGGGCTATTCATGCCCGTGCCACTTTTTAGGTGGCTTAATCTTCATCAATCAATCAGGAGGACAGGAGCCACTGATGGACTCGCCTCTTCACAGCCTCGATGACCATGAGGCCGGATATTCATGTTTATTCCATGTTGTTAGAGAGAATTTATTTATGTGAAGATAACATGAGATCTTCCTGGATGAATATGTGTAAACATTAACGATAACGACCTTTGGGGGTGGAAACAATTTATTGAGTATGTTTGATGGTTTGGTGTTGGGCTTAAGACCTTCAACCTCTGGAAGGTTATTATGGCCTCCATGATCGCTTACTGAACAGCCAGAGAGTGTATACTGTGTCCTGAACCAAAGTAAACTCTGAGTATATACACATAGAAGCTGGGTACACCCCTCTGTGTATATATCACTACGTAGGTTTACAGGGCAGAGACCGCTGTATATTGAAAGTATTCAATGCTACAAAAATTTATGTATGTAACTAAATCAAAAGAATTAAGCTACATATGTTTTTCTTTTATTTCCAGAAAGCTACACATGATGTTCTGTATTTTTATTAGAATAAAAATTTGAATTTAACATAAAAATATTTAACTTTGGCAAATAGGAATTTGTATTTATTTTCCTGTAATTGCTATAAATTTTCCCATAACTGTTAAAACTTTAAACCTGTTATACTTCCAATCACCCCAAACCCACATTATGGCAACCAAAACTGTGTACGGCATTGTACAGTAATCTCGTTTTTATAAGACATAAATTCAAATGGAAAATATATTTGGGAGAGTATTCCATTTTATAATTTTTGTTTTTGTCAGAGCGCTCTGAGGGTAGCTCCATTTCTCGTAGTTACGGTCAAACAATAGTACCTCGAATTGTTTGCCCAGCCACAAGTTCTCCTTTGATTTGATTGTTGCCGCCGAAGGCGGCTAGTTTATTGTGCACCCCATACTCATCCTGTGAGCGGTAGCGCAAAAGCATTACAGAGGGCACAAAAGGTCTTTATCAGACCTCATCTTAGATTATTACATTAACACTTACATCTATCCTTCACACCTTATAGTTACAATGTCAGCTAGTTACAGAGTGAGTGCTATTTCAAGAGCTACATATTTACAGTAAGTCATCATACATTAATGGTAGGTCTTATGGCTAATACATAATAGTTTGACCAATGGAGACATTACAGTCATAGGGGAGCTTCTGTTTCTTGTTAGTCTTCAAAAATACACTACTTATTTCTGAATCTCATATGTCGTTCATCTACTGGAAGCGAAATGTGGATACAGTGCAAGGATTTCAGGTAATTTTCCCATGGTAATAAGATAGGTTGCCATATCATACAGAGTGAGCTTAGATCTATCTCTAAATGGCTCAATTTTACTACAATCCAAGATATAGTGTTCTAGTGTGTGTCCCTGTCTTTGTCCACACACTTTACACTTTACTTCATCTAGATCCCTATACAAGCCGAACTGCCAGAGATACTTGTAGCCAAGTCTTATACGAGCTGTGACAACATCTGTTAGTCTACTGACTTTGTTACTTGCCCCATACACATGTTTTACTTCACACATTTCATTGTGATGAACAATGGACCTGCTAGTTCCAGTTTGCACAGTTCTACTTTCTTCAAATCCATCCAGGAGTTCTCGTCTAATGACACTTTTAAGGGACCTATTTGATAACTCAAGATTCCGTTCAACACTGTCTTTATTTACTGCAGCCTTAGCAAGGGCGTCAACTTTGTCATGTTCCTGCAGGCCAATGTGAGAAGGAATCCACAACATTTTTATATTTACCCTCTTGCTAAGTATTCTTATATATCTACGTCTAGCTTCCAAGACAAGCACGTTATTACTTGATTGCAAACTGTTTATTGCTCGTAGTGAGGAAAGGGAGTCAGAAATAATTAAGCTGTCTACTTCAGTGTTGTCAATAATTTCGAGTGCTACCAGTATCGCTACCAACTCGGCTTGCATAGTGGACGCCCAGTTACTAATTCGGATATTCCTTTCAATTGTGCTGCCATCGGGCTGATGAGCAATAACAGCACTTCCTGCCCTCCCTGTAGCTGTATTGAGTGATCCGTCAGTGTATATTGTCTGTGCAATGTTGTTTTCAGCTTGTATATTGTGAATGTGTTCTATGGTGCTTAATTTAGCAGCAAGCTGAGCATGAGGGTTGTTTGTGATTAGTTTCTTGGTGGGGTATGCAGGGGTCAGGATGTCAAAAGGTACTATCTGCCAGGGTGGAAGGAAGTGCTGAACTCTTTCATCTGTATATACATCATGCAGTCCCATCATTTTAATATGAGTGGCTGTTCTTTGAATCCACTTAGACTCGCTAGTTCCATTTCGTATGTGTTCTAACAGAGCAACTGACACAATGTTGTTTTTGTTATCACGCAGAAGCTTTAGTCCCATCATAAGATTAATTTCAAATATTCTATCTCTAATGCTAAGTATATTTAATTCTTTCCGCATGTTGAGAACTTTGGTAGTTAATGGACAGCCAAGTATAATTCTGAGTGCTTCATTTTGCATTTTTTCAAGTCTATCAATACTTTTGCCATTTTGCAGGACCAAAGCTGGTGCATGATAGTCTATCAGAGACCTTATATACGCTAAATACATCATTCTTGCTATTCTAATATTAACACCATATTTCGGGCTGTACCCCACTACAGTTCTGAGAGCCTTGAGTCTGTCTCTACATTGTTGATGTAACTTATTGACTGCAGTTGAGGTACAAGGGACATAGACTCCAAGGTATTTGAAAGAAGAGACATAGTCTATTGGTATATTATCTATCTTGAGTTTTCGTGGTCCACTTTTGCGGTTGCCAATTTGTCTGTTAAATACCTTAGTTTTAGCAGCGTTGATTACAAGACCAAGGCTCTCACAAGCTGTATGTATACAATTTAAGACTGTTTGCATTTCACGGTGGGTTTTAGTATGTACAAGGATGTCATCTGCATAGCTGATAGTGATGTTTGCCGGACTAGCTGGAATTGATTTTAGTAAAGCATTAATTAGAACATTAAACAAGGTAGGACTGAGTACTCCTCCTTGTGGGGTGCCTAGTTGCATTACTTTAGTTTCACTCTTGTAGCCTTGGAACAGTGCAGAGGACTTCCGGTTGGTAAGATAGCCTCGTATCCATTGTAATAAATGTCCCCCTATATCCATTCTCGCTAATTCGTACATAATCACTTCCCTATTAGCAATATCAAAGGCATTTTTTAAATCAAGAAATGTTGTGTACTTGTGCCTTTTATCTCCATGAACAGTGAGAAAGGTTGTGATACAATTGTGTACACTTTTACCATGTGTGAAACCATTGATATCAGGTGACATGTGCTCTTTAACTCTATACAATAATCTATTAAGCACCATTCTCTCAAAGGTTTTGCACATGCAACTGGTCAGTGAGATGGGACGGAAAGCATCAGGTTGGCCAGGCTTCGGTACAGGTACCGTAAGACTGGTGGTCCATGATACTGGCAACTGCCCAGTGACATAACTGGCATTAAACAATTCTAATAATGGGTTACCGGGTACACGATGTAGGAGTCTTAGAATATCATAGGTGATACCGTCCTCACCAGGAGCAGTGCTACTGCCCCTGGAGAGGGCTGCATCCAATTCATAATCTGTATATGGAACATCACATTCATCATGTTGCTTGCTCAACATGAAATTTATGAGAGAATTTCTGTCTGTGGACCTCTCCCGCAATTTCTCCCTAGTGCTAGCTGGTAACATTCCAAGGCTGGAAACCTGAGCCCATTTTGCAATTAACTGATTAGCTTTCTGTTGCGGGTTTGGGTGTGAAACTTGTCTGCTATTTTTACCAATAATTTTGTTTATGCCTTTCCAGGCTTTGCCCAGGGGAGTATGCAGGTTAAGTCCACTAACAAAACCCTCCCATTCATTTTGTCTCAGTTCAGTCATTCTCTCCCTCGCCGCTGCAAGCGCGGCCTGAAACAGTTTTAACATTTGAGGAGTTCTAAGGCTCTTATATGCTTTACCTGTCTGTCTAGCAATTGATTTAAGCTCTTTCAGTTTAGCATCATCATAGTACTGGTTGTGTCTGACCTGTTTCCCAGTACGTCTTTTTGTTTGGTGCGTCTCACTATTTTTGATGGCCTCATAGGTTTTATTTACGAGGTCATCATAAAACTGTTGTACATTCTCAGGCTCATAATTGTTATACCAATGTTCTATGCTGTCTATAAAGAATTTTTCTTGCTCTTTCCTTACTGTTAGCCTGCGTCTACTCAGCTTAGTGCCAGGTAGATCAACATTAGCCACGTGTATGTTAGCTGTTATGGCTAAATGGTCAGACATTAAGTCATCCATAATATCAGTCTCATGAGTTGTGTATGACAGGTTAAAGCCAATGCACCTATCTAGAATACCTCCATATATTTGCGTTGGTTGATTTTTACTAATAATTTGAGCATCACCATATGCACCTAGAAGTGCCAACAATCTTCTCCCGTTGGTGTTTGTGAGTTGATCCCCTAATTGTTTGTGTTTAGCATTTAAATCCCCAATTAATATTGTGGAATCAGTATGTGCAAAACTAGGTAGGTCAGTATACTGGAGGAGGCCAGTAGGTGCATAGGCATTCAAAACATTAAGTGTAGAGTTACCAACGTGTACCCGGATACCATGATATTGAAACCCCTCTCGTTGTTGGGCGGGAAGTGGCTCATGTGGCAGGGATTTTTTAACATACATGAGACACGTATTTTTTGATCTGGGATTATAACACTGATAACTAGGCAAATTCTGCGGGGTTTTACCTGCGGGAGTTAGGGTTTCTTGGAGGCAGACAATATCTATGTCTTCAGTCATGACCTTATGATGGAGGTCTGAATACCGTTTTCTAAGAGAAGCAATATTCCAACTGAGTATCTTGATAACACTGTACTTGTTTTTATGAGATTCAGAGGCCGCCATTGTTCTTTTGTACTTTATCAGACTGCAGTTTGAGGAAAGCAACTGTCTCCCGATACCGGTTGTAGTGCTTTATTACACCTTCTTTTTCCTCTTCAGTCAGCACATTACCTGTCACCATTACTTTAAATTTGTCACGGCTGAACCATCTGGGATGTGGTGTGCGCGGCCCGAGGCGGGCATCCACGTCCAGTGGAACTTCGTCATTATCACTACAAGCATCACTGGTTTCACTTTGTTCTTTATCACAATCATTTTCATCATGTCCACTACTATTTTCCTTCAAACAGAGTTCATTAGACCCGGTATCAACATCATGATCGTCATCATCACTAAAGTTCTCACCCTCAGAGTCTCTTTGTTCATTATCAGGATCCGTTACGTCACAATGCTCATCGACAGCACTATGCGTTTCTACGTGGAATAGTTGACCTCTGTTCATAGCGCACGACGTTGATGAGGCTGGGGTGTGGGGAGCCGTGGTGGGTGGGCCCAGCTGGCGTGAGGGCTGGGACACCCCCTGCTGGGGTCTCCCCTGGGGTGCTGGCCGCATGGGAGCACATGGTGGTACCCCAGGGTGGTGTGGCCTGCACACAGTTAATACTCTCACAGTTTCCTGAAGAGTGGTTATCATCTTCTTTTGGTGCATGATTTCCTTATTTTGTTCGGTTATCTGCTTGGTCAGCTTTTCCACAATTTTGCTTTGTTTTTCTACTGTATTTATAAGCTCACTAATTGTCTGTGCCTGATCCGGGCCCCGCGACCAACCTGAAGTGGTAGGGACTACACCTGTATCACTCGAGCTACTAGCCGTGGCGTTGGAGTGGTTGGGTAAGGCAGGAAAGTGTGACGGAGTGACCGGTGGTGGCACAGCAGATGAGCCAGGGTGGTTACTGGCGCCCCCAGCTGGTGTACCCCGGGCAGCCGTCTCGGCGGGAGTGAGGCACAGTCCTCATGCCAGGCGGGAACTCCCTCCATGTGACAGTTTGCACACCTCAGTTTCAGTGCACCACCCTTTTTAGCATCACACACAGACGTTGCATGCTTTCTGGCACAGTGGCCACACCGCTCATCATTCCTACAGTTCCTTGCAACATGATTCCACCGTTGGCCT
>WNGS01087021.1:7946373-7957205 GCA_020271785.1 Procambarus virginalis
AATAATAGGTATTTGTATGGTCAGCACAGTAGCCTAAGCGAATTCACCTTGGCTATAGACACATCTCAGGTAGGTTAGTGAGGCTGAGCCACTACCAGAATATTCAGATTATAAACTCTGTGACAAACCTTTAATGCATTCACTAAACATATTGTTGAATGTGAAACCGTAAAAGATTTTAGACGTCCTGGCCTATTGTACCACCAACTGTGTAATTTATTTATTAAACATTGTACTGGATGACATGCTACTATTTATGCAAAATTTGCTTGTCAATTTTAAGAATGAAGAATAATTTTTATTTTTATATTTTTTTAAGCTGCATCTCTTACGAACCCATCCCTGTCCTTGTGTGGCAGTGCACAGTAGAGAGTTGTATTTACATATTCGTACATGAAACATTAATTTTAACCATGATAAATATGTGCTTCAGCCTACAGTTTAGACCTATTGTCTACAAAAACTGTCATAGCTTTTAATACTGCACCTTCAGGTCTCTCGGCATTTCTTAGTTCTTCTTAACCAGAAGTAAAATTAATTTAATTTGTATGTTTCTAATAATTGCGTTAGATAGTCCAATTCTTAATCAGTGTTTCTTTCCTGCAAGCCTCATTGGCCAATCGATCTACAAAAGTCATGTTTTTCCAACTCCGACATGGGATTGGATCCACACATTTTATACAATAGTTATTATCATTGACAAAAATTACATTCCACTTAATATTACAAGCTACTCACAACATAAATTGTGTTGGGTCATTAAGGACTGCAGAACACTTTTAGTCACAAAATATCACTCCCCCCATAAAGAGCGTAGGGTACTCAGTGGCTAGATAAATACCCAATAGCTCAAGTCTGTGTCGTGCTTGCTTATTCGTTCAATCTCTGTGTACTAGACATGATCATTCATTCCCTTCATACACTGTACATGCACAACCCGTTCTACCAATGCCTAATTGCACAGAACCATCAGTAAAGGCATAGGATTCAGTTGGTTGAGACTTTGAAAAATGACTGTCAATAGCTTTTAGTGTTATATATCTCATAGTTTCAGTGTTATACATTTGTTTTACACTGATGGGTGTATAATTGTAGAGAAATCCTCGCAGGCATTTATGTGTTTTTTTATTTTGAATATTTATTTTGTTATATTATATTTACTTTATAACTTTTTGTTTAATTAGTTATACTGGACTATAATTTCAAGTGGACTGTATTTTATTAAGATTTAGCCTGCCAGGTTTCACCTGAACACTTAGTGGGGGTTGATAAATGTAGACAGCTTATCCCTCAATTGGTGGTGATAAATAAGCCATGTATATATACTGTTAATTTTATATAAATTATACCACATATGGTGGTTAATAACAAACTACAGTATTATAATTATATTAGTATAACTTAAAAGGAGATCCTCAGCTGATATGGTTGAATGAGAGAGTTGGCCCTTAAACATCAAATTAGGGTATGGCACATATGGTCCAGGTCCTGGGCCATGTAACGGTGTCTGGCAGTGCTGAAAAATGGCGGTTGGCTCTGTAATGGCGTTTGTGGGGCAGCCAGTGATTGGAAGCCTCACAGGTCATGTAGGTGGCCAGCTCAACTGATGTCTCATGATCTGTAGCTTACCTGCCAAATGAATGGGCTGTATAAATGGCACAAACACATAAAGTACAAGTGTGACATGTGAAATAAAGTGTCATAATGTGCAAAGACTATGCTTACCTTATTTTTGGGCTTCGCCCATAGCTTAACCGAAAAGTTACTATCTAAGATTATCAGGCCTTCTAAAGATAGATATAATACAAGTCGGATACTATGGTACTCCCGTTGTTATTGTACAGATCGCTGTGGCAATACACTGAGGCATAGAATGGTCTATGAATGGGAATGGGAAACGTCGTCGTCCCTTCACTTTCTAGTGTGTGGTTTGGTCAGCAATGGTCTATGGTTTGTGTTGCGTGTCGCTACGACCTCACGGGAGCACACTCGTGTCTTTGTTTTGGTACACTGAAGCCATGACTGGCTGCCTCCGGAGAGGCGTCTCTCTCGGTTCCAATATTCTCTGACTTTATTTGACAATAGCAAGAGAGCTTGCAGTTTTATTGATAATTATCTAAGAAACCGTTGCCATAGTGAATACTTTTTTGTATTAAGTTTAATGTTTAAACTGGGGAGTTTAAAGAGATGAGATGTGTAATATATATTTGTTTAAATGTCGTCACGATCTCCCATTCTCTTTAAACTTTTATTGTCTAACTAATGTAAATGATATTACCAGGTTGGCTGGCTATATTGGATTAGTAATAATATTTAATATTAGTATGTTATGTCTCGGATTTCCGACAATAATGTATAGAGACCTGCACATCTTTGCAAGGGTTAATATTGTTAACAGTTTTATCAGGACTATCTTGAGATGATTTCGGGGCTTTAGTGTCCCCGCGGCCCAGTCCTCGACCAGGCCTCCACCCCCAGGAAGCAGCCCATGACAGCTGACTAGCACCCAGGTACCTATTTTACTGCTAGGTAACAGGGGCATAGGGTGAAAGAAACTCTACCCATTGTTTCTCACCGGCGCCCGGGATCGAACCCGGGACCACAGGATCACAAGTCCAGCGTGCTGTCCGCTCGGCCGACCGGCTCCCTAAGTCTCGACCGGACTAAGAGACAAATTTAGTTTCATAGTTTTGGCACAAAACATAGTATTAAGTTGAACTATTCTCTCGTAAATTGAAGGTAATATTAGTTCCTTTCTCATGTTAACACTTCTGATACTTCTAGGACAACTCAGGATAATGCGCATGGCGTCATTCTATACTACATCTAGGCCTTGTAGTTGTTTAGGAGAAAAAATAAAAAGATGCAAGGCATAATAATCAACAAGAGATCGTATAAAGGCAGTATAAAAACTATGAGCATATTTTCTGTTAATGCCAAATCCTTTGGCCACAAGAGTTTAGAGTGGTTTAAGACGCTCAACAAGTTTTTTATGTGGTTGCTGATGAGATTTGTATCATTAACCTCGAATCCAAGATATTTATAAGACTCACAAGTCTCCACGGGCACTCCATTAATAGTATAGTTAACATAAAGGGAATGTGGAATAAGAACCCATGTTTTATCAACAGAGATTATGAGGCCACATTATACTATTTTCTTAGACAGTGCATCAATTAATACTTGTAGACTTACCTTGAGGTTACCTTAAGGTGCTTCCGGGGCTTAGCGGCCCGGTCGTCGACCAGGCCTCCTGGTTGCTGGACTGGTCAACCAGGCTGTTGGAAGCGGCTGCTCTCAGCCTGACGTACGAATCACAGCCTGGTTGATCAGGTATCCTTTGGAGGTGCTTATCCAGTTCTCTCTTGCACACTGTGAGAGGTCGGCCAGTTATGCCCCTTATGTGAAGTGGAAGCGTGTTGAACAGTCTCGGGCCTCTGATATTGATAGAGTTCTCTCTCAGAGTACCTGTTGCACCTCTGGTTTTCAACCGTGGTATTTTGCACATCCTGCCATGCCTTCTGGTCTCATGTGATGTTATTTCTATGTGCAGGTTTGGGACCAGCCCCTTTAATATTTTCCAAGAATAGATTATGTATCTCTCCTACCTGCCCTCAAGAGAATATAGATTTAGGCTCTTTAGTTGGTCCCAGTAGTTTAGATGTTTTACTGAGTGGATTCTAGCAGTAAAGGATCTCTGCACGCTCTCCAGGTCAGCAATTTCTCCAGCTTTGAAAGGGGCTGTCATTGTGCAGCAGTACTCCACTCCAGAGAACACTAGCGTCTTGAAAAGTATCATCATCGGTATAGCATCTCTAGTGTGAAAGGTTCTTGTTATCCAACCTGTCATTTTTCTTGCAATTGTGACGGCTACTTTATTGTGTTCTTTGAAGATAAGATCTTCCGATTATGAGTATACCAATGAGCCTTGGTTTACTGTGTGCCATAATACAAATGTCATCATCATAACATATAACAATTTCAGTAGGTTGTACAGGTATGTCATGGATAAGTTTGTGCATAAGTATATTAAAGAGCATAGGGGTTAGGACACCACCTTCAGGTGTGCCTAGTCCGAATGCATCTGTTCTTGTACTTTTAACTCCTTTAAATAGGACACTACACTAGCACGCCTGTTGGATAGGTAGTGCTTTATCCAACTCAGTAGATTACCTTTTATTCCAAATTCAGCAAGTTGCTCTAATATTGTTTCGCCATTCGTTACATCGAAAGCTGGCTTTAGGTCAATAAAGGCTGCCTGTGTCCCATCCTGGAAGTGTACAAAATATTCAGCATAGCATGTTTGTGTACGACACTTGGGCATAAACCCTTATAGGTTAGGAACCAATTTTTTTTTTACCTGAAACATGACACGATTGAGAACAATTTTCTCCAAGACTTTACACATGCAAGATGTAAGGCAAATGGGTCTGAATTTTTGAGAGTTAGGTTTAGGAATTTGCACTATGAAGCTTTGTGTCCATTTTTTTGTCAAGGTACCTTGTGAGAGGCTGGTATGACAGAGATCAAGCAGAGGGTGACTATGGACATCATTCAGTAAGCTCAAGGTGATATAAGTTATACCATCCTCACTAGGGGCAGTTTGTTTAGGTTTCCCTAATGCTGATGTCAATTCAAAATTGGTTATAGCAAACTGGTCCATTAAATCTGGTCAGGAATGTGCTATTTCAATATTAAAGTTTCTGTTAATGTTGGTATTATTTAAATGCTGCTGTATATCTTAGGGTAAGGAAGAAATTTGACCAATGAGCTAAGAGCATATCAGCATATTCTACAGGAATATGCTGCTGAACTTGGGTTGAAGATGATTTTGAACTTGGGTTGAAGATTTGGTAATATTTTTAATTTTGCTCCACATTTCCGATAATGTTGTAGTTATATTGATACCATGCAGGAATTGTTCTCAATGTGTGTTCTTAACTTGACCCCTAAGCTCGCGGAAATCTCTGTTAGCATTGAGGAATACAAGTAAATTGTCAGCTGTTTTGTCTCGTTTGTAACAGTCAGCAAGCTGGAGCACTTTAGCTCGCTCTGCAATAATAATAGGATCCTCTGTCCATGAGGAAGAACGAGTGCTCTTTTTTTTCCTTGATTTAACCCAGGTATCATAATAACCGGTAATGATACTGACAAGATCATTGTAAAAGTGGTCCACTGATACAGGTACCACTTGTGTACATAAGCCTTAAAGTGCGGTTTAAGATTGTCTGGAATGTTAATTTTTACCCCATGATGGGGAATGAACCTAATATCCGTTACATTGTACTCACAATATATTGCAAAATGTTCAGTTACTAGTACTGGGATGAGCTTAACGTTGACG
This sequence comes from Procambarus virginalis, assembly GCA_020271785.1. NCBI lineage: Eukaryota > Metazoa > Arthropoda > Malacostraca > Decapoda > Cambaridae > Procambarus > Procambarus virginalis. Next base: position 7,951,718 of record WNGS01087021.1, read on the forward strand.
TTGCTATCGGCTAGGCTGTACCCAATCACACCAAGAGCAGTGTGACGAGCATTAAAGTCACCCATACATAACATAGCTGTGTTACCTGAAGGCTTCGGAAGCAGGTCTGCTTTAAGCACACTACATCGTCCATATATGTTATTCAGTAGGAAATGGCTATTTGCAGTCTGTAATTGAATTTTTTGATAATGTATTCTATCACTCCTGTGATTTTTAATTAGTCTACAGATTAATCCATTCTTAACATACGTGAGTAAACCAGTTCCAATACTGTTGTTGTATGCTATATACCCATGTATCCTGGGTGGGACCTTCTTGATAGTTGTGGACGTATATGGTTCCTGTAAACAAATTACATCCACGTTCATTTTAGCACACAAGATTACGTCATTTATCCGAAGGTAAACACTTCAAATGTTGTAAGAAAGAAACTTAATTGATTTTGTTTGATGAGCCATGGTTAAGTATCAAGGGAATGAAGGTAATATTTAAGCTCGTTAAACACTTTGACAACATAACCAACCTTGTCGCGTGTGTCCTTAGTAATATCACTTTTACCTAGGATGCGTTGTACCAGAGTATGAGTTGGTATTTTCCTAAACTCTTTATCTTTAACCACGTCCAGGGTTTCAACATGATCTAGCGGGGGTGTCAGTGAGAGACCAATGCCTACAGCATTCGTCATGGAGATTTGACACTCTTGTTCCGTAGACTTAGGTGGAGTGGCCTCAACAGCTGCAAGATTGTCACTCACATCACTACTGGTGCTAGGAGAATTTACTTTATCACTATCGCTAGCATGATTGACTTCACTATAGACGGGCAGATGCGTCTCTAATGTTTTTATTTTACTTTCCAATTCAATAAAATTCTTTTTTAACCAGTCAATTTCTTCTGTATCTTTGTTTGTTTGCTTTAATTCGACGATGTGTGGAAACGCCTTACTAGAGGTGACATGAGGAGCGTCCTGCTGGGTGCCTCCTGCAGCTAACCAGATGCCACTGGCTTCCTGCTCATGTTAAGGAAGACTGGGCGTCGAGCGCAGTCACCATGCCAAACATTTACGCCTTCAGGCAAACACCAGGGACACTTCCTGACCAGAGGAGAGGCTTCCTCCCCGTCCTCAAGGATAGGGGATTCCTGAGAGGACACAGCTTTGTATCGTGGTTTTGAGCAGAGAGCCCACACACACAGGGTCACGTCGACAGTACTTACAAACATGATGAGTACCGATGCAATTATAACAGACAACATGAGAGGACACCCAAGATCTGGTAGAACTTGATGGGATGAAACGTCCAAAGAAGGTGTATTGTTGAGGGGGAGGTTTGTTGCTTTTCCAGACAATGATGATCCTGTTGAGAGGTTTACCGCCTTATATATTCGCCTTGCCTTGTAGACCCCTTCAAGATTAGAAGCTCTATCAACTGGAAACTCTTTGGGAAAACTGGTAACATGATATTCCTTAAATTTTGCGATTGATGACGTCTTCTCTGGTGAAAACGATATTACCAGTCTCACCGTCAACCAGTTGAGTGATGATATCTTCTTGCTTATGTGACACATAGATGTAGAATAATGTTACTCTATGTTGGACTAAATCGAGTTATGTTTTGGAAAAGTCATTATAAAGTTGTTCGAACCATATCAGCTTAGCGTGGGTGGTTGCTCCAGTTGGGAATGCCAGGCATACATAGTGAATGCCAGGCATACATTCATTTTCAGGTCAAGTTCTGCGGCTTTAACAAGCGGGTATTCTATGAGGATCAACCGCGCCCCTGTTTTAGGTGTGGATTGCGAGGGCATCTTGCGGCCGGTTGCACTGCTTCCGGGATGGGGGTGCCAGCCCTCTTTCAGGAGGGTGATTTTCCCCCCTTTAGGGTTGGGGGGGCCAGGCCAGGTGTTGCGGAGGCAGTGATTGTCTCCTGCGACCCCTCCCCGTCGATGGTACCATCTGATTTGATTGATCCTACTCCGGCTGTTCAGCAGTTTGGCCCACTTGGCCCGTTGGTGTCTGATGCGACGACCTCGCTTCCTGAGCACGTCATCACTGCAGAGGTTCATCGGGATTTAACTGTTACTGACGTGGAGTCAGGTACGCCTGTGGCAGCTGCTCCGTCGTGTGTAGGTGGGAATGGCGATCCTGTGGGGCCTCCGTGAGGTGTTGCTCCCTCGTTTGGTGGCCGTGCATCCGACGTGATTGCTGCTGCTCCAGTGGCCCTGGGTTCCTCTCGTGGCTCTAGAGGGCCTTCCCCGGTCGCAGTGTCGGATCAGCCCCGTCGTAAGCGGGAGGCACGGACGCGTTCCTCGGACACAAGTCCTCCCGTCAAGTGAGGGGGGTCTACAGCTGGGGCTGCTGTGGCGTGCGCCCCTCCTCCTGCTCCCCCGTCTGGTGGCCTGCTGGGGTCTGTTGCTCCCGAGGCTTCATCTGGGGGCAGTGAAGCCCCGATGGCGGTTGAGGATGCTCAGTGGGTGGTGTCCACTGGTGTGGAAGGTATTGGACGGGATGCGCTGATTACGAAGTTTACGAAGAGTGTGGTTCCCGACGTTCCTGTGGCGCCCTCCGCTGCAGGGTTGCCAAATGACGCGCCTACTGTTCTTGTTGCCTTCCCTGTGTGGGGCTCTGGTGCGCCTTCGCAGGGGACTGTGGGTTTGGTGGGGTCCTGATTGCCTTCCTGATGGTGCCCTCACCTCCCATTGAGGTGTTTTCTCCCTTCGAGTATTTTTTTTGTGTGTGTGTGTGCTATGTGCTGTGGTGTTATGTCGGCTTGTGTGCGTGGATGTGGGGTGCGGTTGCGTGTGGGTGGGCCGGGTTTGTTTTCCAAGTTCTTGTGTGCTCCGTGCTTGTTGTGTGGTTGTTGCTGCCCTTCGGGCTGCTTGTGTGGCCCTGCCTGTTTTTGTTCCAACTGTAGTGTTGCCGATGTTATTTTCCATTAGTTTTTGTGTTCATTTTTGTGTTTCATATATTTTTATTGTCGTTAAGTGTTCATGCCTCTCCGTGTGGTATCTGGGGCCAGTAGGCTTTTGTGTTGTTTCAATGGTTGGGTTGTTGGGCGCGGGTTTAGGTTCTTTGTACTTGTACTGTTGTGCTTATTGTTTTTGTTGTCGGCCCTGCAGGCTGTAATTTGTATGTTTGTAAGTTTGTACTTTTGTGATTTTGTGTACTCTGTGTTTTGTGTTTGTTCTCGTGTTATTGTCCTTGTATGTGTGCTTACATGTAACGCTTACATTACCCCTACTGTATTGAATTGTTAATTTTGTACTGTGTTGCATTGTGTTTATGCTCATTGTCGTGTTTTTGTTGTCGGCCCTTCAGGCCGGTAATTAGTGTATTTGTATTTCTGTGTTTTGTGCTTTTGTAATTTGTCTGTGTTCTGTTCGTTTTTGTTTTATTGTATTTATTCGCATGTACGCATGTAAAAATTAATAAAAAAAAACTTCAATTTCACCTGTCAAACGGCACACACAATAATGATAGGAACCGAATATGACAGCTATATCAGGGGGGAAATATTGTAATGATTAATTAAATGAGGTTTAATTAATAATTACCTCGTTTGTTTTGTTCACTAGCGTCCTAACCGGTTTACCTTAATATACCTACATTTCATTGATCAGGAATGAAAGGTAAAAGGTTTCGGAATTAGGATACTTCCCTTGATTGTTGACGATGAATTGTGTCGATGAGGGGAGCACTTTACAACCCATTACACTTGTGCCAAAGGGAAAATTTGTGGAGCGTCCGGAACTCCAGCGAAACTTGTGGTCTTAAAATTAAAATAGCGACTGCTACTGGCCCTTCTCCCATTGACGCCTCGGCTGTCTTGTCCAGATGTCGTCAAGAAGAGAAAAAGAGGACCTACATTTATGTTGTTTTAGTATTGATAATTAAGTTGGTTCAAGGGAAATGTTTTTATGATGTTTACAGTCCAAAGACTGCTGTATTAAGAATGTTTCCCATTATTAAGTGATGAATTTAATGGCTACATATGGCAATGATATGGTACAGTTAATTTGTTAGTGGTAAATTAGCAGCAACATTATCTGCCTATTGTATTAAATGTTAGTAAATGGTGTCGGTTTTTCCAGCATTAGCGTTGATTCACCTTCGATGGCGTTAATTTAACGTTGATAACATCAATTCAACTTCGATAGCATTAATTAAACGTCGATAGCGTTAATTCAATGTCGATAGCGTTAATTCAACGTTGATATCATTAATTCAACGTTGATAGCATTAATTCAACGTTAATTTAGCGTTAATTCAACGTCGATAGCATTAGTTCGACGTCGATAGCGTTAGTTCTACGTCGATAGCGTTAATTCAACGTCTATAGCGTTAATTCAACGTCGATAGCGTTAATTCAACATCAATAGCGTTAATTCAACGTCGATAGCGTTAATTCAACGTCGATAGCGTTAATTCAACGCCGATAGCGTTAATTCAACGCCGATAGCGTTAATTCAACGTCGATAGCGTTAATTCAACGTTGATAGCATTAATTCAACGTTGATAACATTAATTCAAAGTCAATGTTGTTAATTCAACATTGATGCCGTTAATTCATCGTCAGTAATGTTAATTCAACGTCGATAGCGTTAATTCAATGTCGATAGCGTTAATTCAATGTCGATAGCGTTAATTCAACGTTGATAGCATTAATTCAACGTTGATAGCATTAATTCAACGTTAATTTAACGTTAATTTAGCGTTAATTCAACGTCGATAGCGTTAATTCAACGTCGATAGCGTTAATTCAACGTTGATAGCATTAATTCAACGTTGATAGCATTAATTCAACGTTGATAGCATTAATTCAACGTTAATTCCAATTCAATGTTGTTAATTCAACATGATGCCGTTAAATCAACGTCAGTAATTCAACGTTGATAGCATTAATTCAACGTTAATTCAAAATCAATTTTGTTAATTCAACATGATGCCGTTAACTCAACGTCAGTAGTGTTAATTCAACGTCAGTAGTGTTAATTCAACGTCAGTAGTGTTAATTCAATGTCGATGTCGTGAATTCACGTCAGTAGTGTTAAATCAATGTCGATGTCGTGAATTCAACGTTGATGCCGTTAATTAAGCGTCGATAGCGTCAATTTAACGTCGATAGCATTAATTTATCGTTGATAGCGTAGATTCAACGCTGATAGCATTAATTACAGTGATACATTAATTACACGTGATAGCATTAATTACACGTGATAGCATTAATTACACGTGATAGCATTAATTCGGACACGAATAGATAACCTTGTATAAATATTATACAAGCAAGAAACAGGAAACAAACGGGTACAAAACAAGCATCAACCAGATGTCCAGACAGACGTCTAACACGAATTGAAGAGGCGAATGACAGGAACAAAACAGAGGTTTAAACAGGAACCCAACAGATACTTGGTATGGTCCGAACGTTCGTTATGTTTTGTCAACAGGCATTTAAGTGCAACGAAACAGGTGTTAAACACGAATCAA
>WNGS01087021.1:7964984-7984905 GCA_020271785.1 Procambarus virginalis
AAAACAAATAAAAATAAAATAAATCGAAATCTATAAAAATAAAATTTATCAATGCAATCGGAAACATTGATGGTACAGATGTCACAGTCGTGACATCTTTATAGTATGTATATAAAAATCTGGCCAGATGCGAATGGAACATTGTGTGAAAATTTCAAAGCAATCGGTGAAGAACTTTCGGAGATTAGCGATTTTGAACAAACGAACATTTCCATTTTTTATTTATATAGATGTTTTTCAAGATGAATATGAATGGTATTTGTAATTATCTATTCAAGTAACATTCCACAATAGACGTAGGCTAATGGCCGATAGTTTGTCGTAAGTGATCTTTCTCATTTCTTAAAAATTGGTGACAACATTAGAACCTTCCACGACTCTGGAAATCCGCCTGACTAATGATTTATTAAATATATTAGACAATGGCTCGCAAAGTTCGCCATTGCCATTCTTAAGCACCTTGGCAAACATTTCGTCTGGCCCTGGGGATTTGTTTCGCTTGAGTTTCACTATTTGTTTAAAAACATCCTCCATGGTAACTGCTAAACTAGTCAACCTGTCCTCGTCCCCACCCACTGTGGGGTTTTCTATTTTGCTTTTACGACTGCAATGCGTACGTCGCCAATGTACATGTGGCAGACGCTTCACGAAACTGTCGGAATTAGCAGAATAGAAAATACGAGAGCAACCGTACAGGGCCTGGGAGCAAGGTCGAGTTAGAGTCCTTGAGGGTCTCTTTTCAGACTAGCCTCACCTGGTCCTGCTCCACGTTGGTCGTTGGAATCTCCTCAATGATGTAACACTTTAAGGGACTCCTAGGGTCCTCATCACATTTATAGTTTAGTGACTTGGGCAACTCGGTGTTGAGACACTTAGAGCTGAAGGCTTGAGTAATATTGGCAGTATTCAGAAGTGGTTCAACGGAAACACCACATAAAGCTTAACAGTAGTTTATTTACTAACTTAACCACTAATGCACAGGGTGCTTGATTTACTTTAGATTAGCATCAGAAAGGCTATGGTTGCATTAGCGAGACTCTTGACGTCTGGCTAATCGATTCGGATCCACTCGTGGAGAAACACCTAAACTTAACACAATTGACAGCCAATCATTAACACGGCAACCTAACTGCCGGTGTGCAAAGGGATCACAAGAGTTCCAGCCGGATACTCGGTAATGATGATGTGCAATTAATTACAATGGCACTGTCAATGGGACAGGCGATAACATACACAATAATAATATCACACAATACTAAATGTGTGGTGTATGTGAAGCTCACTTTCACAGACGAGTGTAATGTAGTGATACCACACAGATAACCAGGCATACACTGTCGGGTGTCTCCACCTACACCTGTGTCAGGTATAAGAAGGTGAGAACTTTGATTGGTCCCTCAGATCAACACAGACAGACACAATATAACAATGACAAGATCTTGTACTTACAGGTAGGCTACCTCTCTTATTCACTCACTCAGACACATTTATGCAAGAACTCGTAGGTGGCCTGACAGCTGGTTTTGCTCGACGACAGGCTTTCCCACAAACCATACTTGACATGGAGGGTACTCGCAGGAGGGGGCGCTGTATGTCTAACAGACACACGCACACACTTGGTGGCGCTGGCGGTGAGTAAGGTGGTGACGTCACGTGGTACAGTGAGGCAGGGCGGGGATGGCTTGAGGCTGCTACACGCTCTGGACAGTGGCGGCTGCAGGTTATATGGTACCATGCTGTACACTGTGGTACAGTCACACACAGGTTACTTAGGCAGCGGCACTCCTTAGTTCACTCTAGGTCACTGACAACGATCTCAATTTGTCACCAGGTGTTACCTGATACCGGTCTATTTCGCTCTGGTGATTTGTCACTAGGCTTCTAAACAATATAATCACGATCGCGATTCCGGGCGAGCGTTGGTATATCGAAAATACGCTGAGTTTAACTTGACGGCGAGGAATGGACGGTGTTCAGTCTATTGGCCGATAGACAGAACATGACACATCCTCTATGTACGGGCTTCCTCATGTGAATGCCCTTGCATGAGAATGCAGGGTTCTCGTGGAGCACACACAAGGGATTACAATTGACCAATGGTGTTTCAGCAAAAGAGCGGGAACCAGTCATATTGATCGATCCATGATCAGTAGCAGAGGTGACGTCATGACCACGTCACAGTTATTATTCTCCATCGAGCCGGTTGAAGCTGACCCTAGAGGTCAGATCTGTCGCCTCGCTGGCGTCCTCTCTCTCTCTCATGCTTCGCACCAGCCAATGTACTTTCTGACCCTATGGCAAGGATGCTTAACTTCCCTGTATCTATTCCCTGCCAGGACATATGGCGGCCTCCGTATTATAAACGTATTCCTGGTTAAGTGGGCATCCTGGAGATACCCAACATGACAGTTTACTATCCAGGGTTAACAGAGATAGGGCTTGTGCATGAGATCAGTGCACTGTGCATTGCAATGAGCCATTCAAGCCAGCTGTGGGATAATCTTGAGAGACCATCCTCTCACACCCACATAGACTTGTTTGGCTGAAGGCATAGAGTTAAGTTCCTCTTTAGTAAATACAGAGATAAAATATTTATTTAAAATACCACTCACTCTCTGTCGTTATCAGTTATCTGACCTGTCCCTGTTTTTAATGGAGCTATCTTTTCCCTAATTTTTGTTCGGTATAACTGAAAAAACTTTAAGATTTGTCTTCGCTTGCCCTGCTATGCGAACTTCATAGAGTCTTTTTGCCCTCCTTATCTCTTTTTTAACATTTCTAACCAGTTCGACGAATTCTTTTTCCAAACTGACTTCCCATTGTTTATCGTTTTGTAGTACGCTCTCTTTTTACCTATAAGGTTCTTCAGATCGTTTGTTATCCATTTTGGGTCATTAATATTCGATCTATTCAATTTGTATGATATACTACGTTCTTGTACTTTGCTTAGAATATTTTGAAATAAGTTTTATTTTGAATCCACATCGAAATCCCTTTCTACATCACCCATCGCTGTGTTCCCGTCTCATTCCAAGACCGCCCCACCCCCGTGCCCAAGACTTTCCAATCTATTTCACCCAAAAATATTCTTAGGTTATTAAAATCAGCTTTTCGAAAATCTGCCACTTTAACAGATTTTTCCCCTACAAATCTATTTCATTCTATACTAAATCTGATTTCTTTGTGATCACTGTTCCCTAGCTCACTCCCTATTTCGATGTCATTAATTTGTGTTTCCTGTTAGTTAATACTAAGTCTGAAATATTATTTTCCCGCGTTGGTTCCTTAATGTGTTGCGTAAGAAAGCAATCGTCAATTAATTCTAGAAAATCTTCTGCTTCATTGTTCTTGTTCTGTTAAACCAGTTTATTTCACTAAAATTAGTCATCCATGACACAAATACTGTTAGACCTAGATGCTCTAGATATTTCATCCCATAGATGCTTTGCTTCCATTCTGTCTAAGTTTGGTGGCCTGTATATAACTCCTATTTTAAGATTATTTTCTTTTTCGTTTAACTCTAGCCAAATAGTTTCTGTGTATGGCTCAGTTTTGATTTCCTCTTTGAGACTATATTTCAGATTTTTCCTAACATATATGGCTACTCCCCCTCGTCTAATATATCTATCTGTGTGAAATAGTTTAAATTCATTTATTTGATATTCTGCTAATAGTTCTCTATTTTCTACATTCATCCACGTAATGATGACAGAGTTACAAGATACGAGCTTGATGGTGTTGAGATTGCGAAGTCAGATTGTGAAAGTGATCTGGGAGTTATAATTAGTAAGAATTTAAAACCAAAAACTCAATAAAAAAAATGTTCGTAGTAAGGCAAATAGGACACTGGTATTTATTAATCGAAGCGTTAGTAACAAGACACCTGGTGTTGTTTTTTAGCTATATCTTGCTCTGGTTAGGCCCCAATTAGATTATGCAGTTCAGTTTTGGTCGCCGTACTATAGAATAAATATAAATTCACTACAACGCGTCCAGGGTAGGATGACAAAGTTAATCCCGCAAAATAGAAACCTGTCATATGAAGTAAGATTGACAAAGCTTAAATAACATTCTTTATAATGTCGAAGACTTATGGGTGACATGATAGAGGTGTACAAGTGGATGAATGGTCATAACAAAGGCGATATTAATAGGGAATTAAAAGTATTAACACAAGACAAAACACGAAACAATGTGTTGTTCATTTGTGGAACCAATTAGCAGTAACGTGGTGGAGGTGGGGTCCCTTGATTGTTTCAAACGTGGATTGGACATGTATATGACTGGGATTGGGTGGTTATAAATAGTAGCTGCCTCGTATAGGCCAATAAGCCTTCTGCAGTTGCCTTAATTCTTATGTTCTTATCATATACTCTGGCTGGTTATGCAGGTACGTGCTGGCTCACCTCAGAGACCTGGTGAGGTTGAAGGCGGTCCACAAGGGCGAGACGCAGCGGCCGCTACCTCAACCCCCACTTATCCCAGGACTACTTACCCCAGGACCACTTACCCATCAACAGCAGAAGCACGAGCAGAGGCAGCAGAAGCTTCAGCGGAAGGAGGAACACAGGCAGCAGAAGGAGGAACACAGGCAGCAGAAGAAGGAACACAGGCAGCAGAAGGAGGAACAGAGGCAGCAGAAGCAGTGGCAGAAGGAGCTGATCAGGCAGCACAGGGTGCAACAGAAGGAACGACTGAGGCAACTGAGAAAGGAAGAATTTCAACAAATACGCAAGAAGCCGCCCCCACCACCACCCACACCACCGCCGTGTCCCCCCACTCAGCCCCCACATTACCACACCAGACTGGTGATCCTCCGCAGCCCCAAGAACCCTGCCCCACCAAAACCATCACAACCTGGTCAACCTACACACGCTCCAGGGCGGTTATACCCCAATCTCTTCGACACGTCACCGTCCTGCGGTAGTGAAATGTTCTGTCACACTTCTGCTGCGCCTCCTTCAGCGGTGGGGGGCAGGAGGGCGGGCGGTCTGCCCCCAGCAGGTGTGGAGGAGGACTCTGTGAGTGTCCAGCCTTCAGCGCCTCCTTTACTAGGGTGTCTGGTGGACATGTGGTGCAGGACCTGTGAGGAGCCTGCCAGAGCTGCCTGTACGGCGCATCACCTCACACCTCTACTGAAGGTGGGTTGGTGCCCCTCTACACCTCTCTCTCTCCCTCTCCGATCACGACTCTCGCGGTACCTCACCTCTACCCTCGATACCTCACTTCACTAGACGCTTAACGTCAATATTAACAGGATCATTTCTCATCTTCCTCACCCACTCATCTCTATGGGAGTGATCTCTCACCTCTATGTCACTTACTTGTCTAACAGTATCTTCTCTTGCAATTTTTCCCCGTCTCTCTAACAATAATTTCTGGTTTCTCTCACTTTTGTGTATCTCTGATAGTATTGTCTCTCGTCTTTCATATACTTGTATAGCAGCGCCATATGTCGATTCTCTCTTTTCTCTCTCCCTATCTCCCTATTTCTCTTGTCCAGCATCATCTCTCATCACTTCCAGCATCAAGTGTCATCACTTTCAGCATCATCTCTCATCACTTCCAGCATCAAGTGTCATCACTTTCAGCATCATCTCTCATCACTTCCAGCATCATCTGTCATCACTTCCAGCATCATCTCTCATCACTTCCAGCATCATCTGTCATCACTTCCAGCATCATCTCTCATCACTTTCAGCATCATCTGTCATCACCTCCAGCATCATCTGTCATCACCTCCAGCATCATCTGTCATCACTTCCAGCATCATCTCTCACCACTTCCAGCATCATCTGTCATCACTTCCAGCATCATCTGTCATCACTTCCAGCATCATCTGTCATCACTTCCAGCATCATCTGTCATCACTTCCAGCATCATCTCTCATCACTTTCAGCATCATCTGTCATCACCTCCAGCATCATCTGTCATCACCTCCAGCATCATCTGTCATCACTTCCAGCATCATCTCTCACCACTTCCAGCATCATCTCTCATCACTTCTAGCATCATCTCTCATCACTTCCAGCATCATCTCTCATCACTTTCAGCATCATCTGTCATCACCTCCAGCATCATCTGTCATCACTTCCAGCATCATCTCTCACCACTTCCAGCATCATCTGTCATCACCTCCAGCATCATCTGTCATCACTTCCAGCATCATCTCTCACCACTTCCAGCATCATCTCTCATCACTTCCAGCATCATCTGTCATCACTTCCAGCATCATCTCTCATCACTTCTAGCATCATCTCTCATCACTTCCAGCATCATCTCTCGTCTTCCAGCATCATCTCTGTCTCTTCCAGCATCATTTATCGTCTCATCTGATCTTCCAACCTCTTTGCCTGCGAGGTTTTCCGCTGAGCATTTCAGCTTCTGATAGTTAGCTCTTTGCTTGACCGGCGCTCACTCCCCCAGGGCGAGGAATTTGAGTGGATAGAACAGCAGCAGCAGCAGGAGAGGTCGAAAATACAGCAGGAGAAGCAGAGGCAGCAGGAGCAGCAGCAGCAGCAGGCAGAGCAGAGGCAGGAGGAGCAAAGAAGACAACACCAGGAGGAAAAGGACCTGAAACTGGCCCTGATGCTGGCTGGGGTGACCATTCAAGACTTCAAGACCAGTCAAGTCCTCACTTCCGACACTGACAGGTTTCAAGTCCTTTAACATTATTATTATTATTATTATTATTATTGTTATTATTATTATTATTATTTTTATTATTATTATTATTATTATTATTATTATTATTATTATTATTATACATTTATTTATGGCCAAACATGAAACCATATATGGCCACATATATTTAAAATATTAGTGTTGTCTGGTGGTTATATAGATGAATGAGTTTTGTTCCTTTTTATTAATATCGGTTTAAGCAACAAATTGTCGTGGCTTTGAAATACACACACACACACACACACACACACACACACACACACACACACACACACACACACACACACACACACACACACACACACACACACACACAATCATAATCCATAGATTGTTTAAAGCCAGGGCACCATCGGGGCAGGAAAGGATGGAGATTGAGGATTTGGATCTACAGGGTATCTTGAGAGACATGAGAGCCCATATGGCAGGGAATGAGGTGCAAGTTCACCGACGCATTGGGCCATACAACTGTACCAAGAAACGACCTGTCCTGGTACAGTTCACTAACGAAGAGGCAGTGGATTACATACTGCAACACAAACACTTACTCAGAGGTAGCGAAAACTATTACAACATGTATATTGACGGATACATGACAAAAGATGAACAGATAGCCCACAGAGCGAGCCGACCTACACGACACAACTCTTCCCATTCAAGCGTAGTTACCCACCCGACCCGTGCTAACTGCTAACCAGCCCACAAATGCTTCCCAGGTCACACCATCCCCAAATCAGCCCTCCCATCCCTCGCCCCCTGCTTATCTCCCCAACAACTCCCTTGTCCCCTCTGACCCCATTACATTCAAATCCATCTGCTTCATCCCACATTCCAAGGACCCTCATCCCCTCAACCCCCAAAACCCGCCCAGCCCTCACCCCTCCTCTACCCTCCTTCTTCCATATGACCCCCTCCCCTTGCGAGGGGGTCACATGGATTCCCCCATGCGGGATGGGGCACTGCCCCCACCACCTCTTCCTTCATATCCCTCTTCCCCCATTCTGCCCCAATGCCCACACCTACTTCTGAGTTCCCCATGATTAATACAACCTCTCTCCCACACTCACTATCCATGCTCCATACTCTCCTCTTCCCCCCACCTCCTCTATCCTTCTCCCTCCCCCAACCTCCCAACCTCTATCTGACTCTCAGCCTCATGCTACCTCTCAATCCCCCTTTGCCTCTCAGACCTCCCTATTTTCAGACCAAGCATGCCCTTCCTACTCCAGACCTACCTACTCAGGCCTTACTACCCAGACCTTCCTACCTACATTCCTAGATGCTCAGACCCCATTCTCCCACCATGCACCCCCTCCAGACCCCATTCACCCACTAGACACCCCCCTGGATCCCCCCAGCCCCCATTCACCTCCCCAGACACCCCCCAGATCCCCCCAGACCCCCAGAGAAATGGTGCGTTCTCGTACCAGAGTTTCCAAGACGATTCAAGGTTTGGTACACCAATGCTGATGGGGTATCTAATAAAGCAGAAGAGATAAAAGAAAGAGTTAGTGAGGTAGATCCTGACATAGTTGCAATTGTGGAAACTAAAATAAATGGCATGATCTCAGAAGCAGTCTTTCTAGATGGGTACCAGGTGATAAGAAAAGAGAGGACACAGAGACAAGGAGGGGGAGTGGCACTCCTAATATAGCAGAAATGGAAGTTTGAAGACTTGAGTAATCGACGTACCAATGAGAGCACAAGCTTCATACATGGAACTCTGACAGCAGATGTGAGGAAGATTGTGATCTTAGTAATCTACAATCCCCCGCCAAACAGTAGAAGACCCAGATAGGAGTATGATGACAACAACAAGGCATGCATAGATGAATGGCAGCAACATTGGCTCACAGAATGAGAGCGAAACTGCTGGTCATGGTGGACCTAAATCATGGAGAGATAAATTGGGAATCAAGGAATCCCCATGGATGGGAAGCAAAGTTAGTAGATGTTATAGACAGGAATTTCCTAGCACAACATGTTAAGAAAGACACAAGGGAAAGAGGAGGAGATGCACCGAGCCTATTAGACCTGATTTTCACCCAGACCGTTGATGATATCCAGAATTTGGAACATGAAATACCTCTAGGGGTGCCAGTGACCATTGTGTCCTAGTCTTTGACTACATGATAGAATTCAAAAGTTGTGACCATGGGACAAGAGATCTGGGAAAGGAGAGTTGACTACAGGAAAGGGGACTATAGGAGCATACGGGACTATCTGGGAGAAGTACAATGGGAGGAAGAAATTTAGAGGAAAAACCGTTCAAGATATGATGGACCTGGTCATACGGAAATGCCAGGAGGCCGAAGAGAGATTTATATCAACAGTAAAGCCAAAAAAAAAGAGGGAATATAATAACCCATGGTTTAATAGATAGTGTCAGGAAGCAAAAACTAACAGCAGGCGGGAGTGGAGGAAGTACAGAAGACAAAGGACAGAGGACGACAGGATCAGATGCAACAGAGCTAGGAACGATTACATTAACATAAGAAGAGCATCGGAAAGAAATTATGAGAGCGATATTGCGATCAAAGCGAAAAAGCAACCTAAATTACTACACAGCCTTATAAGAAGAAAAATGTCGGTGATCGACCAAATGACATAAGGGAAATCGGCTTCGAAGCCCCAGTAGGAATGCCACAATGTACTGGCGCTTGAGTATCTGGTTGAAGAAGGGTTAAAGAATTCGAGAAGGGGAACTGAAAACAAAACGCTGGTATTCCGAAAGAGAAACTATGAGGAGATAAGGAAAGTTCTAATAGATATAACATGGGAAACAGAGCTCAGGGGAAAGACGGACCAAGACATGATGGACTACATCACTCAGAAGTGTAAGGAAGCAGCAGACAAGTTTGTCCCAGTCCAAAAGGAAGACAACGAAATGTAGATGAGAAACCCATGGTTTAATCAGAGATGTAGGCTAGCTAAGCAGCAACGTAAAAGGGAGTGGAGAAACTATAGGAATAACAGGACCCTTGAGAGCAGAGAAAGATACCAGAGTGCCAGGAATGAATATGTCAGGTTGAGAAGAGAGGCAGAAAGACAATACGAAAATGAGATCACAAGCAAGGCTAAGACTAAACCTAAATTGCTGCATAGCCACATCAGGAGAAAACAATAGTAAAGGAACAGGTAATGGAATTGAGGAAAGGGACAGACAGATTCACTACAAACGACAAGGAAGTGTGCGAAGAACTGAATAAGAAATTCCAGGAGGTATTCACGTTAGAGCAAGGGGAAGTTCTAGAGATAAGAGAGGGAATAACTTTGTTCAAGATAGGGAATAGTTAACCAGGAACCTTTAGGAGAGGTTGAGATTATCAGAGGGATGTAAGGAACTCTTGCTAAAGTTGGATGCGACAAAGGATAAATGGAATCTCTCCGTGGATACTAAAGGAAGGAACAGAAGCACTGTGCCTGCCACTCTCCATACCATATAACAAATCACTGGTAACAGGGGAACTGCCAAAAATTTGGAAGACGGCCAATGTAGCCCGATATACAAGAAGGGAGGATAGACAGGAGGCACTGAACTACAGGCTAGTGTCCCTAACCTGCATACCATGCAAGCTGGTGGAGAAGATTGTGTGAAAAAAACTATGGAACATCTGGAGCGAAAGAACTTGGTAACACAGCATCAACATGGGTTCAGGGATGTCAAGTCTTGCCTCACAGGATTAATTGAATTCTATGACCAGGCAACAAAAATCAGGCAAGAAAGAGAGGGGTGGGCAGACTGCATATTTTTGAATTACCAGAAAGCCTTTGACAGTACCACACAAGAGGCTGATGCAAAAGCTGGAGATGCAGGCAGTTGTGAAAGGGAATATACTCCTTTGGATAAGGGAGTACCTAAGTAACAGAAGACAGTGAGTCACTGTGAGTGGTGAAATCTCAGATTGGCGAGGCGTCACCAGTGGAGTCCCGCAGGGTTCAGTCCTTGGACCTATACTGTTTCTAATATATGTAAATGATCTCCCAAAGGGTATAGAATCGTTCCTTTCACTGTTTGCTGACGATGCAAAAATTATGAGGAGGATTGAAACAGATGATGATAGTAGGAGGCTACAAGATGACCTAGACAGACTGAGTGAATGGTCCAATAAATGGCTACTAAAGTTCAACCCGAGTAAATGTAAGGTAATGAAACTAGGCAGTAGAAACAGGAGGCCAGACACAGGATGCAGAACAGGAGATGAAGTACTTCATGAAACGGACAGAGAGAAAGATCTGGGAGTTGATATCACTCAAAACCTGTCTCCTGAAGCCCACATAAAAAGAATTACATCAGCGGCATACGCGAGGCTGGCTAACATCAGAACAGCCTTCAGGAACCTGTGTAAGGAATCATTCAGAACCTTGTACACCACATATGTAAGACCAATCCTGGAGTATGCGGCCCCAGCATGGAGCCCGTACCTTGTCAAGCACAAGATGAAGTTGGAAAAAGTTCAGAGGTATGCCACTACGCTAGTCCCAGAACTAAGAGGCATGAGTTACGAGGAAAGGCTGCGTGAAATGCACCTTACGACACTGGAAGACAGAAGAGTAAGGGGAGACATGATCACTACCTACAAAATTCTCAGAGGAATTTACAGGGTAGATAAGGATAAACTGTTTAACACGGGTGGTACGCGAACAACGGGACACAGGTGGAGACTGAGTACCCAAATGAGCCACAGGGACATTAGAAAGAACTTTTTCAGTGTGAGAGTAGTTAGTAAATGGAATGCATTACGTAATGATGTGGTGGAGGCTGACTCCATACACAGTTTCAAATGTAGATATGATAGAGACAAGTAGGCTCAGGAACCTGTACACCAGTTGAGAGGCAGGACCAAAGAGCCAGAGCTCAACCCCCGCAAGCACTACTAGGTAATTACAACTAGGTGAGTACACACACACATAAACACACACATACGGGGACCCGGTGGCCGTGCGGACAGCACGCTGGACACGTGAACCTGTGGTCTCGGGTTCGATCCCGGGCGCCGGTGAGAAACGATGGGCTGAGTTTCTTTCACCCTATGCCCCTGTTACCTAGCAGTAAATAGGTACTTGGGAGTGAGTCAGCTGTCACGGGCTGTTTCCTGGGGCGTGTGTGTGTGTGGTGTGGGGGAAAACAAAAAAAGTAGTAGTAGAAACAGTTGATTGGCAGTTGAGAGGGGGCCGAAAGAGCAGAGCTCAACCCCCACAAGCACAACTAGGTGAGTACAACTAGGTTATTACACCCACATGGAGGACCAGAATCATGGAGAGCTAAGCTGCTAGACGGGGCAACAAGAAACTTTCTAAATCCAACACGGACAAAAATGAGAGGGGAAGATGAACCAGCCTTGCTTGATCTGATATTCACCATGAATGAGTCGGATATAAGGGAAGTTAAGCTGGAAGCCCCCTTGGGAATGAGTGATCACAGTGTACTTATATTTGAGTACCTGGTAGAGCTAGGAGTAATATTCTCCCCAAAAGACTAGAAAACAAGGGGCTGGTGTATCGAAAGGGAAATTATGAGGAAATTATGAGGAAATTATGAGGCAGTAAACAATTTTATCCCAGCCCCCCCCCCAAAAAAAAAATGTGAAGCAAAAGAAGATTCCGTGGTATAATAGCGCATGTATGGAAGCAAAGGAAAGGAACAAAAAGCCGGAAAGGAACTTCAGAAATAACAAAATAGCAACAGCAGAGATATAGCAGAGAGCCAAATGATTATGTCAGTGTGAGAAGAGAAGCAGAGAGGCAGTATGAAAATGATATAGCAAATAAAACCAAGACCGAACCAAAGCTGCTCCACAGCCATATCAGGAGGAAAACAACAGTGAAGGAACACGTGATGAAACTTAAAACGAGTGAGGACAAGTACACAGAGAATGATAAAGAGGTGTGTGAAGAACTCAACAAGTGATTCCAGGAGGTCTTCCCAACAGAACGAGATGAAGTCTTTGAACTAGGATAGGTGGCAGTAAATCAGGATGCCTTGGAAGGGTTCGAAATTACCAGAGATGAGGTACAGAGGCATCTGTTGGATCTGGACGTGAGAAAGGCTGTTGGTCCAGATGGAATCTCGTCATAGGAGACTTGGTCGACGGCCGGGCTGCGGAGACGCTAAGCCCCAAAAACACCTCATCGTAACCTCAAGGTTTGGGTACTATAAGAGTGAGCAGAGGCACTTTGCTTGCCACTCTCCATAGTGTATAGTAGGTCACTG
Organism: Procambarus virginalis; assembly: GCA_020271785.1. NCBI lineage: Eukaryota > Metazoa > Arthropoda > Malacostraca > Decapoda > Cambaridae > Procambarus > Procambarus virginalis. The sequence goes on from WNGS01087021.1 coordinate 7,977,883, forward strand.
GAGACGGGAGACCTGCCAGAAATATGGAAGACGGCCAATATAGTCCCAATATACAAAAAGGGTGACAGGCAAGAGGCACTGAACTACAGGCCAGTGTCCTTGACTTGTATACCATGCAAGGTGATGGAAAAGATCGTGAGAAAAAACCTAGTAACACATCTGGAGAGAAGAGACTTCGTGACAACCCATCAACATGGGTTCAGTGAGGGTAAATCTTGCCTTACAGGCTTCATAGACTTCAACGACCAGGTGACAAAGATTAAGCAAGAAAGAGAAGGTTGAGCAGACTGCATCTTCTGAATCACTATTTTTTTACATTACATTAAACAATAATTCTTTCACAAAAAATATATTGAGATATGTGTCCACATGACAGGTGTGCGGGTGACCTCGGGGGGGCGGGGTCAGGAGGGGCGGACAGTGCCCTTGACCTCTCCCACTGGACCTATGCCCAGATCCGTGACGTCATTAATACCTCCTGTGAGCCCCTTCTATTACAAGTGAGTACTGACCTACATGTGCTTCCCTGGGGTCAGGCGTCAGCTCCTGAGCTCCGCCTTCCTCTATATGTTATGCTGTCTGGTCATATTGATTATAAAGCTGTATATTAAGTTATCTTAATTATCTATATTGAAAGTCTGTTCTCTTCATTTTAATTTCTTAAATTGAACTTTATTATGGCAGCTAAGTTATGTTTGTAACTGGTCTCTATCATCCAGTGACGCACATTGTTTGTGTGTCTTAAATACCAATGACTCCTAGGATCTTGTATGCCGTTATCATGTCTCCCTTGATGACTATACTTTCACAAATGTGGTGAGGTTTTTATTTCCCTAACGTATCCTTTAAGGCCATTGGCCTCGGCTCTAGTAGGAACCATGTTTCATACGTGAATGATTTTCCTAATTTTCCTGTTAAATGACATGCTTCCTATGTCACTTTGACTGTCAGTCTCCTGTCCACGTGGTACTGGTTAATGTTATGGGTGGGTGTCAACACCCAGGGTGGCTAATGTTATGGGTGGGTGTCAACACCCACCCATAACAGCATCTTGACATGGTCAAGAGCACTGCAACCTGGGATTCCACTGAATTCCCTAGGGTTCCTGAGACGCCCACTGCAGCGTAATGGTGTCAGCAAGGCGGACAGTCCGCCTGTTATCATACCTCTCACTGTATTTCCCACTTCTAAACTTCCCTTCACCTATGCCTCTCCTTCTTTACTCCCAAAAAAAGGGGTGTTCACTGCCTGCGGCACCACCCATCCCTGTGCTCTCTGGCTCTTCCAGAGAGTTAGCATGGGAGGACCCTGGGGCCATGTTTGAATCCTCCTCATTAATCTTACTCATTTTCTTATTATTATTATTAGTCATATTTGTGTTAGAAGTATTGGTAGTAGTGTTAGTGGTAGAAGTAGTAATAGTGGTAGTAGTAGTAGCATCAGTAGTAGGAATATAATATATAAATCTTCTGGTCTCCTCCAATAGGCCTGCCACAAGGAATTTGACCGACGTCGCCAGGAGTACCACAGAACTATCAGGAGACGCGGAGGCAAGAATAGAAGGGCGCCCCTTATACCCTGATACTATCTTCACCATCATACTCCTTGTATCTACAAGTTCACCATATATATATATACCGTTACTACTGATCCTTATACCGTAATGCACACAATAAATGCTCTGATGTTCACAACTTATACCTGATACACAGTGCCCTGATACCAACCTTATACCAGCTGAGACAAAAGTATTCACAAGTCTCTCTCATCTCCAATGTATTGTAGTGATTCTTGACGGTCAATATTTTATGTCTATTGCCCTACTTCCTCACTCCTCACTACTGCCCTCACAGCATCTACAACATTATATTGTTGAACGTGAAACCGTAAAAGAATTTTGACCTGACCTATTGTACCACCAACTGTGTAACTATTTCATTGACTCAGGAGTACTGGACGACATACTAACAATTTATCCTGAATTTTAAGGAATGAAGAACAATTTTATTTATATTATTTTTAAGCTGCATCTGTTACGAGCCCATTCCTGCCCATCTGTGGCAGTGCATAATATAAACTTTTATTTACATATTCGTATATTGAAATATTGATTGTCACACCATTTTTGTCAATAAAGTTGTTAATGTTAATAATCGTTTTGACTACTGCCCTCACACCATCGTTGTGTCTACTCCTCATAACCCGTCCTCATAAACAATGACCAAGCGCTCATTAATCACGCCGCCACTTTACCTGTTTATAAAAAAAAAAAAAATACCTTTCATATGGTTCACACTTGAATACCCTCGAAATTTTCTTGTGGATGAGAGGAACATTGTTGTCTCCCTTTGTCCGACCCATACACACATTTTTGGTCGGACAAAATTAAAACCGATGTACTCTTTGACCAATGGATGGCCGAGCAGCCGGTAGACAAATTGCTCAAAAATAGAAAAATATAATGACCAATAGAAATGACCAAACGCTCTATTAACCTATGTCTAATTATTCATACAATTGTTACATATGACAATGTTACATAAAATATTAATATATCTTTTTAGGAACAAACGGTTGTGAAGGAACAGTGTGTTGACATTTGTTGGGGGATGAGTCTGAGTTGAGGATGGGTCCATGAGTTGAGGATGGGTCCATGAGTTGAAGATGGGTCCATGAGTTGAGGATGGGTCCATGTGTTGAAGATGGGTCTATGAGTTGAAGATGGGTCTATGAGTTGAAGATGGGTCTATGAGTTGAAGATGGGTCTATGAGTTGAGGATGGGTCCATGTGTTGAGGATGGGTCCATGAGTTGAAGATGGGTCCATGAGTTGAAGATGGGTCCATGAGTTGAAGATGGGTCTATGAGTTGAAGATGGGTCTTGTGTTGAAGATGGGTCTATGTGTTGAGGATGGGTCCATGAGTTGAAGATGGGTCCATGTGTTGAAGATGGGTCTATGAGTTGAAGATGGGTCCATGTGTTGAGGATGGGTCCATGAGTTGAGGATGGGTCCATGTGTTGAGGATGGGTCCATGAGTTGAGGATGGGTCCATGTGTTGAAGATGGGTCTATGAGTTGAAGATGGGTCCATGTGTTGAGGATGGGTCCATGAGTTGAGGATGGGTCCAGGTGTTGAAGATGGGTCCATGTGTTGAGGATGGGTCCATGAGTTGAGGATGGGTCCATGTGTTGAAGATGGGTCTATGAGTTGAAGATGGGTCCATGTGTTGAAGATGGGTCCATGAGTTGAAGATGGGTCCATGAGGTGAGGATGGGCTGGAGAAGGAGTTGCTGAGAGTAGTTATAGATGAGTTAGTGGATGAGTCAATGTTAATTTTTCTGCATTTGAGTCAGTCAACTTCTTGGGCCCTTCTGCATAGATTAGTCTCGATTCATTGTATATATGAGTATAGTAGGTAGCCATATGAGTCACTACTTTTTCGCTCCTCCTGTGAGTATAGTGAGTAGCTGGGTGACTCACTATAGTCAAGGTGTAAAATAACATATTCTTTATACGAAATACGTGACAATTCTTGTGCTTACTTAGTTTCATTTCTTTAATTTATGAATAATGTAGAATTGAGGTGAAATGCTGTACATATTTCATCACCTAAGCAAAATGGATTTAAAATAAAGAATTAACATAAAACAAAAAAAATTTGTTTGATTATCCTCACACTCTTATGGATGATTTATGTCGATGTATCATACAACTGTCAACTACATAAATGTGTGTTTCTTGTATCTTGTCCTAATCCCAACACTATTTTGGTGACTAGTGACCAATATAAATTCACCTTCTTTAGATAATGGTGATTGACCTTGAATGTTCTCAAGGATTTATTTTCCTGTGGGAAGAGGTCAGCCTCTTTAGCTTTGGTCACTCCTTGATAAGCTGTGATTAAGCCTTCCTTGGGGGACAATTGTCTATAACCCCTGTACTGCGCTCACAGAGAAAACTAGTTTGTAGTTATAGCGAACGATTCAGAACTCCCACGGGTCCAGGGGCCCCACAGCCTGATTTTCAGGTGTAAACAGACGCCATCTTGAACAAAACAAAAAATCTTCTGCATCCTTCCTGGTTGTGTGAGCCTCACTCAGTACTGAGAGAGCGAGCAAGGGTGCTGCACGCTACCTGACTCTCCACAGCACCGCCAGGCAGCACGCGGGCAACAGCACCTCATAATATTGATGAATACAATACCTGCGATGTGTCGTGGAAGATTTTTTAAATTTTGCCCCTCGGGGCGAGTTTATTGGGCAGCGCCACTCATCTTGTGAGTGGACACACCGCCATAGCAGCATGTACAACACTCCCCAATAGAAAGAAAACCCGCTGGGTTGTTCATCCTGTCACTTGTACCCAGACACAGCTGGGACTTGCTTAACTGTCTCAAGTAAACAGCTCCTCAAACAAGAAGATTAACATCTATCAACCCTTAAAAGCTTACGTTATGCGTACTAGTGTCTTTAGGTATTTTATGTACTAGCTATATCTATAAATCCAACATTATGTTTGTTAAAACAACTATGTATGTACTTTCCTGAATAAAATTGATTTTACTTTACTTTACTTTACGTTATCTTGCGGGTGCAAAATGGGGGAATCTTTTAAGAACAGTATCAATATTTGACAAATAGTGTTTTCCTAACTCAAACAATGTGGGGTCTATTATTCTAAACATATTTCTAATGTCTCTCAGGTGTTCACATTCACGTAGATAGTGGACAAAGCGGTGTCCGTCACTCTCACCACAGATTCTGCAACTTCGATGATCAACAGTTGTTTCCATTCCGTATCTCCATGGATATTTGTATCCAGGACGGATTCTCGCTATTACTGATTCTCTCCCTCGTCCTCCTCCTCTTCGGCCATAATGATTGGGATTGCCAGCTGCAACCATGTTGTACCATCGTACAGATTCACTGGTTTGTGCTTCTATCCTCCTTTCCTCAGTTACCTTGTCACGGTGATGTTGCCTGACAATACCTCTAATTTGTAGTAGAGTCTTGGGTATGAAGTATTCAATATGGTCTCCTTCAGCGCCTTCAGCAGCCAGCACATCTGGTCGTTCATTCCCACATATTCCAACATGGGAGGTGGATCCTGTGATGAAGCCCATGTGCAAGGTTCAGAGATCAGCGAACACCACGCTGGTTACCATGTTCAAAGACAGCCACAACAGCCTGGTCGAGGACCGGGCCGCGGGGACGTTGAGTCCCGAAATCATCACACGGTAACAGCTACCAATTATTTACGACATCAACGCATCATCTAACGACCTAGCGAGTTCAGGATTGTGATGATGATAGTATTGATGGTACAGTACGTGGTGTACGTGGTATATGTGCTTCTCTCTTATTTATTCATTTACATATTCAATAGTTCTTACATTCTTGTAAAATCACTTGCATCGCCTAGTGGCTTATGGGCATGGACTCCTGGGCAGGACTTTAATCTTAATGTTCCCTGGAATACAACTTACCAACTCGTTTAACAACTATGTACCCATTCACTGCTGGGTGAAAAGAGGCGCTACAGTTAAGGATTGGAGCCAAATCAATCCTCCCCGGCCAGGATACGAGGCAAGGCTTAATAGCTCTGGAAGCGAGTGTCTTGCCACTGCGCCATCAGGACTACCATGTATTGGGAGGAATTTTGCTGAAATCAGGCAACATGGTCAGCTGAGAAGCGTGTGACGTCACGCGTTTGGTCCACCTGATGAGCTTATTGAGTCGTTACAGTGCCCAGAAGTGAAGATAGTTCTATATAACGTGTGTGTATAGTGTAAGTACAGCACAAACATTATGTTTTATTGTGCAAAGATGATAATAATACTTGCACACATGTTAGTGACACGAATACATCAATATTCTACACGTTTTGTGATACAAATAAGATCAGTGACAACCCATTGCATCATTACACTTGAACAAAACACTTGGTAAAAAACATTTAACATACTTAGAAAACTAGTAATTCAGTACAAGGTTGTGACTTGATGCAAACAACGCCTGATTAGGATGAATTCTGATAACTTGTTATAAGATTTATAGAAAACCCAGGAACATTTAATCGTTCATAATGATGCATGGAAATATGGTTTTGTATAGCAGCTATATTTTATTCACCTTGGGCACTAGGGGACTCGAACACCCGGCCTCCGGAATGAGAGGACAGTCGCTCTATGTTCAGCCTCAGTACCCGTGCCTTAGGTTGGCTGGTGTTGAAGGCTTCTAGTGCCCAAACGTTAATGAAAACACAAGTCAAAGATATTGAAATAAATATGTAAACCTATTTTTGCGAGGCGGGCCAGGCATTTTTTTTGTTAATACATTAGGTTCATCTGCATGTGTGCAGCTATCCTAGACTATATGAAGGGGAGAATCGATTGTCAAAAAGCTAGCTATGTGGTGCTAAAAATTCCCATCACACAGGATGGTACGTCATACAGAGGCATGTGGTAAGCAGTCTGGGCAGAATGTGAGGCGCATTATGAGGATATCATCAACACAAGAGTGAATAAGGTAGCAGTGATACTAAAAGTCCCCATCTCGCAGGATGGTTATTCATACAGGGACTACGTACGTTCAGTAGCCTGTACTGGCAAATTTTGCGTGCAATATGAGGATATCTTCAAGAACACGAGAGTGCATAAAATAATTGTAAAGCTCCAGGTACCTCATGCCAACTGGTCTGAAAGGTCTAGTAACTGGGCGTTCGGTGATGTAGCTGTGGGAGATCATGTCCCAGTTCCGCTCGCAGAGTTTGGCACCTGGATGCTAGGATTGGGAGATCGTCAACCTGTAGCCAGCCTGCCATCCAGGTAACGGTAACTCAACCCCTGGCAACTGTGTACGCTAGTAATGTTCGACGTTTTGTGCTGCCCATATATATAGGTTCAGATCGACAACATCAATCTTTTATTACTGGTGTTTCATGGGTCGTTGGGAGTCAGAAATTTCTTTCCTATCAGATGGTGAGTGTTTTGGACAATAAGTTTGACACAGAAGATGGGGATA
>WNGS01087021.1:7987770-8001982 GCA_020271785.1 Procambarus virginalis
ACTTTTCCTCTGCTGCTCTTCTCACACTAACATACTCATTCCCGGTTCTCTGATATCTCTCTCTGCTTTCTGGTGTTCTATTATTTCGGAAGTTCCTTCACGCCATTTTGTTCAGTTCCATTGCTTCCATACATGCCCTATTATACCCCGGATTCTTCTTTTGCATTTCGGATTTTTCCTGTCGGGCCGAGATAAACCTGTTCACAGCCTCCTGACAATATTGGGTGACATAATCCATCATGTTTTGTACGGACTTAGCTCTGAGTTCTGTGTCCCATGATATATCCCTTAGGGAACTTCTCATCTCCTCATAATTCCCTTTTCGATATGTCAGCCCTTTGTTTCCTAGTTCTTTTTTGGGGGAAATAAATCTTAGCTTTACCAGGTACTCAAAGATCAGTACACTGTGATCACTCATTCCCAACGGCGCTTCCAACTTAACTTCCCTTATATCCGACTCATTTAGGTAAACATCAGATCAAGCATAGCTGGGTCATCTTCTCCTCTCATTCTTGTCGGTCCCTTCATGTCTTGGCTTAGAAAGTTTCTTGTTGCCGCGTCCCACAGCTTAGCTCTCCATGTGTCCGTTTCTCCATGTGGGTCCTGTTCTCCCAATCTATCTTCCCATGGTTGAAGTCCCCCATATTAGAGTCCAGATTCGTTCCTGCTAGTGACAGAGCTGTTTTCTCTATATTAATGTGACCCATATTGTTTCTAGCATATTCCTGTCTGGAGTGTTCTGTCATTTGGTGGTGGGTTATATATGACTACGACTGTAAGTTTTTGTCCTCCAACTGCTGTGGAAGCTGTTATGTAGTCACTGAAACCTTCACAGCCCTGAATAACCATCTCTTCAAAACTCCAGCCTTTTCTTATCAGCAGTGCTACACCACCTCCTCCTCTTTTTTCTCTCTCTTTCTTCACTGCATAGTAGTCCTGTGGAAACACTGCATTTGTTATGGTTTTCATTAGCTTTGTTTCTGTGAGTGCTATTATATCTGGGTTTACTTCTAGTACCAATTCTCCAAGTTCATTTGTTTTATTTGAAATCCCATCTATCTTAGCGTATGTTGCCTTGACACTTACCTTCTTCTGTTCATTCTCATGTCTCCTTCTTGGTGAGCGTTCTGCTGATTGGGAAAGCTCTTCCATAGTATGAGTATTTGTGAGTGGTTAACAGAGGTCTGAGAGGATACTGGAGTGAGGGCTGGGGTGGGGGGTCAAGGGAGGGAGTGGTCAAGGGAAGGGGGGACAGGGAGGTGATGGGGTGAGGGGGGAGAGGGGACAAAGAGGGTATGGGATGAAGGGAAATGGGGGACAGGGGACATGTTGGTTAGTTTGGGAGGAGTAGTAGGGTGGGTATTGGTGAGGGGGGGGGGGGGAGAGTTGGCTAAACATTTGGAGTGGGGGCAGGGAGTGTTCGGCGTAACCCCTTTGGACCCAGCACCCCCGGCTTCCCTGCCCTCCCGAGGGCCCAGTAATCCCGATGGCGCCAGCACTCCCGGGGCCCAGCACCCTTCGAGGGCCCAGCACCCCCGAGGCGCAGCACCCCCGAGGCCCAGCACCCCCGAGGGCCCACACCCCCCGAGGCCCCAGCACCCCCGAGGGCCCGCACCCCCGAGGTCCAGCACTCCGAGCCCAGCACCCCCCGAGGCCCCACCCCCGAGGGCCCAGCCCCCAGAGGCCCAGCTTCCCTGCTTGACTCGTCTCTGCCTAGATAAATACTTCCCGATTAATCCTACATAGATAACTTGATCTGAGGCGATATGTTCCTACTGTTAATCTATCTATCTGTCTCTCTCTCTCTCTCTCTCTCTGTCTCTGTCTCTGTCTCTGTCTCTGTGTCTCTCTGTCTCTGTCGGTCTCTGTCTCTGTCTCTGTCTGTCCGTCCTCTCTCTCTCTCTCTCTCTCTCTCTCTCTCTCTCTCTCTCTCTCTCTCTCTCTCTCTCTGGTCTTGATCATTTTACCTCTGGTCTGGAAAAACTAATCTTTGTTCTTTGTTCCCCGATTGGTGGATCAGATCCACTTTGCACTGATTGGTTGAATTCAACTTGCCACGATTCCATTGGTAGATATGATCATTTTGTGCTGATTGTGAAATTATATCTGACTGCGATTCTATTTCAGGACATTTTTCAAATTCGCGTGACGTGGTAGTGAGGCGAATAGGTACCCAATAGTGAGGATAAATGTACTCACCTACCTGTGCTTGCTCGGGTTGAGTTTCGGCTCTTTGGTCCCGCCTTTCAACTGTCAGTCAACCGATGTACAGATTCCTGAGCCTATTATGCTCAAGAATCCAAGTTTGAAGTTTTCAGCGATGTTGCTTACAATCTCTGTTTACTGAACATGAAAAATACACGTTTGTAAATGTCTAGGTTTGTAAATATTTATTTTTTTAACAGATACGTTTGTAAAAAAACTCATATACACGTTTCTTAAGGTTATGTGATGGTCGTATTCCTGGTTTTTTGAGAATCGCAAATAGGACCTAAAATTTAAAAAAAAAATACTAACATGGGAGTTCTGGTCCTAAAATGGGAATTCGAGTCCTGAAATTGGAATTTTGGCCCTAAAATGGGAGGTCAGGTCCTTAAATGGGAGTTCAGTTATTCTAAGCCATTATGAATATACATATATAAACACGTATGCTTTAATATATATTATGTATATATATACGTATACTCTCGTAACACAGATCGCGTACTGTATATGTCATTCTTACAAAAACGAAGAACGAAAACTATGTATATTTCATACACATGTATATTTTGACGAATTGACGTATGCATGCTTATTTGTTTGTATGTATGTTCGTATGTATTCGCATATGTGAAATATATCAATCGGTTAACTCGGCAAGCTTATATAATTATTTACAAACGAATCGGAACGAAAAACTTTAAATTTCTATATTGTTGGCAATATGTTTAAAACATTAAGCTGACCAATCAGCCTCTGGAGGCTTAATTGAGTCCACCACACAAGCTTACTGATACTAAAATTAAGCTAAATTAAGCATTCCATCAGCTGGAATGCTTAATTTAGTCCTGAACAATGCTCAGAGCTTACGTAAACTCTCAGTATAAACATACCGAGAAGCTGGGTATACCTCACGGAGTATGTAGCCTAATACCCTCTCTGCCTGCTGGAGGAGGTTCTATAGTACAGGTTTGGTTTGGTCTCCCCTTCAGGAGAGCCTTGACTGTCCCGTCTGCATGGAGGAGTATGATGAGGGCCTTCACACGCCCAAGATGACGCAGTGTCTCCACACCTTCTGCGTCTCCTGCGTCACTGACCTCGTCTGCGGCCCCTCGGGACGGGAAGAAGGTCACGGAACAAGTCACGGGACAGATGAAACACAAGTCCCAAGGGGAAAAGGGCTTATGTGTCCTCTTTGTCGGGAGATGATAAACACTGATAGAATGCAGACCAACAGGTGAGGACTAATGGCCAATTTAATCTTATTCAATATAATAAATATAAATAAATATTAAAATACAATAATTCAAAATACACACTGTATTCCTTTAATAATTCATGTGAAGTGTTACTCAAGAAACTATTGCTAATAACGTTCCCAGAATGTTATAAATTATTTTGATAATTAACAGCCTGGTAATCTTTATATATGTATTGGGTATTCTTATAATAATTAATGATTCATTGTGTCGGGGGACAGGCAGCCAGAGTGTATTCTTAAATGCTTGGGTTATATGCAGGTTCCCCCCCCCCCCACCAAGATCGAATTCCTGACCCTGCCCAGGATGTAACTCCACAACAAGCTAACTAACTCTTGAGTACTTACTGCTAGGTGAACTGGAAAAATTAGGTGATTAGAAATGCGCCCAACCATTTCACAAACAGAACAGCGTTAAGAGTTACTGAAGATACTGTTAAAGCTTTCAAGGACTTAAACTAGTAAGAAGGCTATTGTTAACACCACTTGACCTCTCACGTCACTGCTGGTTTTGTAACCCTGAATAAGATATCTTAATTGCTATCTCTGAGTAGTAATTTTAAATATTAAGGAGCACACAAACACTAGCCTGGTCAAAAGTGAACACTTATGACAATACCGAGCAAAATATACCCTAATTACCGACCAGCTTCCTGCCCTCATCTCCTCACAAAAATAATTGTTCCAGAATGACACTGAGAGACCACGTGGGGAAACCCATCTAACAATAACATGACAATTATCTTTTCTCAGATGCACCCATAATTCACCTCAATTTTTATGGTAGTTATGAGGTAAACTTATCTCAGCTTGTGATTTTATCTCATAATCCGACCTCCTGAATTGGTTTATAAATTGCAAGAGCTTGAACGGTTGCGGGATAGTTAAATTTAGTTAGAAATCCCGTCAAATTCACAAGTGGGTCAGTGGAGATAATCAGTGACGTCTGACAGCGTTTTTGCCTCAGTACTCCTTTATCTGATCCTATCTGTCTGCCCCCCCCCGCCTTCCCCCCCATGCTGACCACTACCATTATCACCCACCACAGCTGCCTTGAACTTCGCCGCCACCATAAGAGAGTGGGTATATTTCCAACACTATCGCCGGAGACACACATAAACACGACAACATCGGCAGCATATGACAATAAGAACGTTGTTTAGACACCCAAATCCGGAGCTCTTCAAGGCCCTCCAACGCAACTTGTGAAGCGTATAACCAAAATTTAAAAAGACGAACAGGTTTGCAACAAGATTGGTGATCATAGCTACGAAGACTAAGCTATGAGGATAGTTATATGAGGATAGCCCTAAATCTTATAGGATAGAAGCAACGAAGGGCTATGATCACAACATGCAAGATAATGAGGGGACTAGACAAGGTGGAGAAGGATAGCCTCTTCAAATTGAGAGTAAGTAGGACACAGGTGGAACCTGAACAGGCAAGTGAGCAGAAGGAATGTCAGGAAATACTCGTACGCTATACGGGCGGTCAACCAGTGGGATGCAAGAAGAAGTTGTGGAAGCCACCTCAATCAACAACTTCGACACCACCATGATCCTACCGCCACCTGCTACCGCCACTAACCACTATCACCACTATCACCAATACCACTGTCACCAATTTTGCCACCTCCACAAACCACCACTCTCATTGCCACCACCACCATCATCGCTATCGCTACCACAATTACAGCAATCACTATTACCACCTACAACCCCCCCCTAATACAACAACCACCACCACTACCATCCACCCCCTCCATCACCACCACTACACTACCTAAACCACCCCCACTATCACCACCTCTCTAATGAACAGGTTATGAGAAGGAAATGGGAGGAATGGGTAAAAGGAAGGGATAAAGATGAAGAGCATAGGATTAAAGCAAGATATAGAAGTAAGGAACTGCCGCCATCCATTAACCTTACAGACAACCTGGAGCTGTCTTTCAAACTTGGTATCTCTAGGTAATGATAAGATCCAAGTCATGAGTACAAGTGAGTGAGCGCACTCACACCACACTGAACTATAGCAGGAACTCAACTTGTTGAATAACTTTCGTTTAAAGAAAATCTTACCACAGATAATAGCTGGCATTTATTGTTTATTATTCACTTTACCTTTATAAATACAAGTCAGAGATCATGAGAAGAGTTAGGGACGGAAAACTGTACACAACTGAAACAATGTCCCTGATGTTTTAACCATCCCGTACTCCTAATAGAACGTCGCATTTTGACGTATAGTCTACCTAAGGCCACAAATTGTCGTACTAGAAAATGGTAGTGGCTCGCAAAGTTGACAAACTGTGCTGTTTTCTTACACCTTCACCACTCCCTCTCCATCATGCTACACCTCCACCACTCCCTCTCCACCATGCTACACCTCCACCACTCCCTCTCAGCCAGTCAGGCACAGTTTGTCACAGAGAGAGGGTGTGTAGCTGGAGCTCTAATTGTCCTGACGCTGAAAATGGAAGGTGTAGTGAGTGAACTGTTGCTAGTGAGGGAGCTTTGTTATTGCTATTGCTATTGCTCTGAGGGCAGAGGTGGATGCTCTGCTGGAGGAGTTACGACAGATAAAGGAGCTAAGACAGACGAAGCACAGACAGGAAGACGCAAATGAGGAGCGCAGCAGTAGAATGTCTTCGTCTTGGAATGAGGTAAAGGACAGGGGTCTTAAGAAGATTCTGACAAAGCCGCCTACAGATGTCATAAGGACTTCAAACCCATTCGCCGTGCTGGAAGACGAATGCTGTGGGGAGAATGTAGTTCCCTCGAAAAGCAAGACAACAAAGTGAGCGCAGGTCCCTCAAGGTGCTCACAAAGCAAAAGGAGTATCTAAGCGAATTTTGGTTGTTAGAGATTCTGAGATTCTCAAGTGAGGTATCTGGACAGAGCTTTGTGTGCCAGAGAGAGGGGGAACAGGTTAGGGATTTGCTATCCCGGAGCTGGAATTGGCGATGTTATTAACAACATGAATGCTATATTGGCTGGAAATGGGAACAAACCCATTATTTATATCAATGCCGGTGGAAATGATATTTGGACGAGTTAGGAATGAGGAGCTGATACAGAGGTTTAAGACAGTCATAGAATTAGTTAGGAGCAAGGGAGGAATCCCGATCATATGTGGCATCCTTCCAAGGAAGGGAGTTGGAAATGAATGAATGTCGAGGGCACTTGGTGTCAATTGCCGACTGGACCAATATTGCAAATCAAATGCAATTTCTTTCATAGATAACTGGGAACACTTCTATGGAAGAAATTAAATGTATGCTCGGGATGGGGTGCATCTATCGAGGCTGGTGTTGTTGTTGCGATCTTGATGGAACCAGTGGTTGGAGGCGTTTGTTTGGGTTTGGGTTTAAACTGTTAGTAGATAGTGGTATGGGAATTGATATGGAGAAAGAAGGTAGTAAAAGTATGTGTTTGTGGGAGAAACAAATTGGCAAAATGATCAGGGAAAGAGAAGGGCCTCAAAATAACAATACACTTAGGGTATATTACACAAACAGTAGAAGTCTAATAAACAAAATTAACTATTTAAATGCCCTTGTTCGCACAGAAAAAAATTAGATATTATTGCACTTTCCGAAACGTAGATGAATATAGAAAATAGAGAACTATTAGTAAAGAACTAATTTTAGTATTCAACTATAGTGTACTTATAATAGTATAGTAAGCAAGCTTTTCATTTTATAGATTTCATAATTGCCTTTTGACTTTTTTGGTCATCAATTGTTATTAATTATTCTAGTTCATTTTTTACATTCCAAAGTTCCCATTAAGTTTTTATTACTTAAATTACCATTAAGTTTATATTACTTTAGAATTTTTATTCTACTTTTTCTTTGTGTCCCAGGTTGCCTAGTCCAACCACCATTGCTCCATTGTGCTCTTTGCTTTGCCTGTGCAATTTTGATCATTAGTGCAAATAATTACCTACAGTGTACCTGAAAGTACTTATAAGCAACCTACCTAATTTTTGTGTATAGTTTTATATATATATATTTTGTTTTCATAGCTAGTTCTTTTATCATTGTCTTTTTGGCTTTTCTGTAAAACAGGCCTCTTATGCAAACTATTATAGATCCAGACCTTAACCTCTCATCTAGTAACTATGACAACCAGCACTTTAATGATCAAAATTGCAGATATTACACAGCACATGATGTAAACAATGTTTTAGCGTGTAATCACAATGTTTCTGTAATTAACTTGAATGTAAGATCTCTTTGCAAGTACTTTGATGATGTTAATGCCCTGATTCAAACAGTTGACAACAAATTCTCTTTTATTGTGTTTACTGAAACGTGGCTGAAAGAGGACACTTCTCAACTCTACAACATACCAAACTACTCAGCCATTCACAACTGTCGTCCTATACAAAGAGGTGGTGGTACTTCTCTTTACTACCACCATGCACTGACTTGCTTAAAAGTAACTAAATCTAGAGACCCTTATGGAGAGTATATATTCGCCTCTTTCAGAGTCAAGGGTAACGATGCTGTCTTGACTGCGGGAGCAGTCTACAGGGTTCCTAACACTGATGTGACTGGATTTAACTCAAACCTTAGACATCTTAAACTAGAGAACCGACTGAACAAAAACCACTTAATTATTTCTGGTGACTTTAACGTTGACCTCTGCGAGCCTGATAACTCTCCTGCTGCTAGTTTCCTCAACTGTATGAATTCCTGCTTCCTCATACCCGTAATCACTAGACCTACTAGAATCACTGACAGTACTGCCACGGCTCTTGATCACATCTGGACCAACATAACCTCTCCACTTACTTCAGGGATAATCCTCGATAGCACTACAGACCATTACCCCACATTTCTCCTAACCAACATTAACAAACCATCTCTAGAGACAAGGGAGATATGCTTTAGGCTGCACAATGAAACTGCTATAGGCAATTTTATAGCTGCTGCTGCTAATATCAACTGGGAATCTGAATTAGGGAACATAGGGGACATCAACCTAGCAGTTCAATCATTTCTTCAAAAAACTCTCAGCCTTTATAACACCCACTGTCCTATGCTAAAGAAACAAGTCACAACTAAAAGGCTAAACAATCCTTGGCTTACAAAGGGGATACTTAAATCCATTAATAAAAAACATGACCTTGAGAAGAAGTATAGGTTAGGAATCGTCTCCAAAGAATTCTCAAAGAATTACTCATCATTGCTATCTAAAATAATTAGGAGAGCCAAAATTAAATACTACGAAGACAAATTTACCCACACAAAGGGCAATATTAAGAAAACATGGAGCACAATTTCTCAAATATTGGGATCAAAGAAGATTATAAATAACAAACCAATACTCCTATCAAATAATGATGGCCTGCTTTCAGCCTCTGACACTGCTCTTGAGTTCAATAGGTTCTTCTCTTCCATTGGGTCATCCCTTGCAAATGATATTCCATCGTCCAGTACTAATATCCAGGACTATCTTACAGGAAACTATCCACAGTCTCTGTACCTAATGCCTACTAACTCCACTGATGTTACTGACATAATCCTTTCCCTTAAAACCAAGTATAGTGCCCTTGAGGAGATACCAACTTTAATTACAAAAAAGCCTCCAGATCTTTAGCCCCTGCTATTGCATTGCTCTTGAACAAGTCACTTGAACTCCAAACCTTTCCAGATATTCTAAAAAAAAGGGAGAGTAACCCCTGTCCACAAAAGTGGTGATCTCACAGATGTTAACAACTACAGACCCATATCAATCCTGCCTAACTTGTCAAAAATATTTGAAAAACTAATCTACAAGCAGCTTTACTCATATCTAGCCAAACACAATATACTTAGCACTTGTCAATATGGCTTCAGACCAAAAAAAAGCACTAACGATGCACTTATTAGTATGATTAACTTGATTCATGCAGCTCTTGATAAAAATGAGTTCCCTGTTGGGTTATTTGTGGACCTGCGTAAGGCTTTTGACACTGTCAACCACCAAAACCTTCTTCTTAAATTACATCATTATGGAGTCAGAGGACACTCCCTGCAATACCTCAAATCTTACCTTACTGACTGGCTCCAGTATGTTTCTGTGAATAATTCAATTTCTCCCACCCTACCCATCAACATTGGTGTTCCTCAGGGCAGCATACTTGGCCCTCTCCTATTTCTCATCTACATTAATGACCTTCCAAATGCCTCCCAACACCTCAAACCAATTCTATTTGCTGACGACACAACCTTCATTTACTCCAGTCCTGACCCCCTTGCTCTAAATGCCACAGTAAATACTGAGCTAAATAAAGTCCATCTTTGGCTAACTGCCAACAAACTCACCCTTAACATTGACAAAACTTTCTATATTTTGTTTGGTAATAAATCCTCTAATCAAATAAATCTCAAAATAAACAATACCCAAATTTGTAACAAATTAGATGGCAAATTCCTTGGCGTTCTCATTGACCACAAGCTGAATTTCCAGGGTCACATTCTAAATATATCAAAAAAAGTTTCAAAAACTGTTAGCATTCTTTCTAAGGCCAGATATTATGTACCCCGCCCTGCCCTGGTGACTCTCTATTACTCCCTCATCTATCCATATCTCAACTATGGTATATGTGCTTGGGGTTCTACTACCCAAAATCATTTGCGTCCTCTAATTACTCAACACAAACCTGTTATTAGGACAATATCCAAGTCTGGCCCCAGACATCACTCGGTACCCCTACTCAAATCTCTGAATATGTTAGATATTAAGTCACTGCACATTCTCTCATGTGTATTATACATATATAAAATGCTGAACTGTAATGCCAATCCTGACCTCAAAAGCTTCATTGAAGGTTGTAACAGAACCCATGAGCACCACACCAGAAATAAATACAGTTTTGATATTCCAAGAGTACGACTTAATCAAACTAGAAATGCTCTACAAATCAAGGGACCCAGAATGTGGAATGACCTTCCCAACCATGTTAAAGACTGTACCTCTCTCAACCAGTTTAAGATAAAAACGAAGCACTACCTAATAAATTCCCTGTAACCTACCTTAACCCTCTATCGTCAATCCATGTCTGCTTTTTTAAACAACGCTGTTTGTCGACCTAATTGTATTTGTGCAGCTTTTTCAGCCATGTTTCCCCCCCTATTTTATCTCTATTCTTATTTGTTCTCAACACATTTTATTCTTTATACTCAATTAGTATTCAGCTTTAGTCATTAATGTTTTTCATGCCCGAAACGCTTAGCGTAATAGTGGATTAGGCATTGTGTGTACTAGCTCTGTCTATAAATCCATCATTCTTTGTAAAATCTCTTGTATGTATGTACCTTACCTAAATAAACATTTATTTATTTATTTATATTTATTTATTAGATGAATATAAAAAAATGAAATTAAACTATTTCACACAGATAGATATATTAGACGAGGATGGGGAGTAGCCTGTTAGGGGAAAATCTGAAATGTAGTCTCAAAGAAGGAATAAAAACTGAACTACACAGAAACTATTTGGCTAGAATTAAACGAAAAAGAAAATAATCTTATAATAGGAGTTATAATACAGGACACCAAATTTAGACAGAATGGAAGCAAAGCATCTATGGGCTGAAATATTTAGAGCATCTAGGTCTAACAGTATTTGTGTTATGGGTGACTTTAATTTTAGAGGATTAACTGGTTTAACAAAACAGGGAATATCGAAGCAGATGATTTTCTAGAACTAAGTGACGATTGTTTTCTTACGCAACACATTAAGGAACCAACAAGGGAAAATAATATTTTAGATTTAGTGTTAACTAACAGGGAAACACAAATTAATGATATCGAAATAGGGAGTGAGCTAGGGAACAGTGATCACAAAGAAATATCAGATTTAGCACTGAATGGAATAGATCTATAGGAGAAAATTCTGTTAAGAATTTAGTGCCAGATTTTCGAAAAGTTGATTTTAATAGCCTAAGAAATTTTTGGGGTCAAATTGATTGGAAAGTCTTGGGCATGGGATGGGGGAGCGCAGTCTAAATGCCAGACGTGAACCCAGCGATGGGTGACGTAAAAGGGGATTTCGATGTGGATTCAAAATATAACTTATTTCAAAATATTCTAAGCAAAGTATAGGAACGTAATGTACCATACAAACTGAATAGATCGAGTGCTGATGACTCAAAATGGATAACAAAGGATCTGAAGAACCTTATAGGTAGAAAGAGAGCTTGGTACAAATGGATAAAGAATGGGGAAGTCAGTTTAGAACAAGAATTCGTTCAACTGGTTAGAAATGTTAAAAAAAGAGATAAGGAGAGCCAAAAGAGACTATGTAGTTCGGATAGCAGGGCAAGCGAAGACAAATCTTAAAGTTTTTTCAGTTATACCAAACAAAATTTAGGGAAAGGATAGGTCCATTAAAAACTGGGAAAGGTCAGATAACTGATAACGACGGAGAGATGAGTAGTATTTTTAATAAATATTTTATCTCTGTATTTACTAAAGAGGAACTTAACACTATGCTTTCAGCCGAACAAGTCTATGTGGGTGGGGACGAGGACACGTTGACTAGTTTAGCAGTTACCAGGGATGATGTAATTAAACAAATAGTGAAACTCAAGCCGGACGAAGTGTTTGCCAGGGTGCTTAAATAATGCAAAGAGGGGCTTTGCGAGCCACTGTCTATCATATTTAATAAATCATTAGAGTCAGGCAGAGTGCCAGAGTCGTGAAAGGTTGCTAATGTGGTGTCAGTTTTCAAGAATGGAGATAGATCACTTGCGTCAAACTATCGGCCAATTAGCTTAACGTCTATTGAGGGAAAGATACTTGAATCAATAATTGCAAAGCCCATTCGTATTCATCTTGAAAAACGTCAATTAATGAAAGATTCACAACATGGTATTACAAATGGCCGTTCATGTTTAACGAATTTGCTATCATTTTACTCCGGCATAGTTGAGGCAGTTGATAGTGGTAAGGTTTGTGATGTTATGTACCTTGACTTTAGCAAAGCTTTTGATACAGAGCCACATGAAAGATTGATTGCCACATGAAGACTAATACCATACCATGAGACAGAGGCTCATGGTATGGTATTGGGGGTGCTATATTAAGTTGGATTGGGGCATGGCTATACCAAAGGAAACAAAGAGGTAATATAAATAGGGTTAAGTCAGAGTGGGAAAATGTTGTAAATGGAGTGCCACAACACTCTGTCCGTCCTGGGACTTCTGTTATCTATCTATATAAATAAAAATGGAAATGTTCGTTTGTTCAAAATCGCTAATCTCCGAAAGTTCTTCACCGATTGCATTGAAATTTTCACACAATGTTCCATTTGCATCCGGCTAGATTTTTATATACATACTATATATAGATGTCATGTCTGTGACGGTAAAAAAAACATGCTTTTTCTGAAAAACCATGTTTTTCATTTGAGGGATATCTTTAAAACCTCTTTACCGATTGCTTTGAAATTTTTACACAACACTGCATTCGAATAGGCGTGTCTTTTTATATATCTACTATATACATGCCTCATCTGTGACAGTAAAAAACATGTTTTTTTTTCTTAAACCGTGCCTTCTGTTGGACATAAGAGCAACACACGCTGTAATCTCCAAAACTTCTTCACCGATTGCTTTGAAATTTTGACACAATCTTGCATTCGAATAGACGTGTATTTTATATACCTACAATATTGATGCCACCCCTGTGACAGGTATAAACATGCTTTTCTGTAAAACAGCGCCCTCTGTTGCACATAATAGCAACATTCAAGCTAAACTAATTATGTCACAAATTACATTTCTCTGTTTCCGATTGCATTGATAAATTTTACTTTTATAGATTTCGATTTATTTTATTTTTTGTTGTTTTATTTTGTGTGACATAGTGTTGGAATTGAGCTGTGTTGTTTACCATACCGTTCATTTCGTAAATATAAGTATACATGCCACACCTGTGACAGGTAAAACTATGCTGTTCTTGACAAACAGCGCCATCTGTTGCATGTAAGAGCAACACACATGCTATACTAAATATGTTACAATTCCATTTCAATGTTTCTGATTGCATTGATAAATTGAATTTTCATAGATTTTGACTTATTTTCATGTGAATTGCATGAGTACAGTTATTTTTTATTTTTTCATATTTCATTTCATTTTTTAACTGTTTTTCTTATATTTCAGTGATAGGAACATCAGATCACTTGATGTTCCCAATTATCTGATGGGAACATCAGACCAATTGGGAAGCCATCGGACGAGGGAGTGGGGAATGGTGGGGATGACAAGGGGACAGAAGTGAGAGATGGTGGGGAGGACGAGGGTACAAGGGAGAGGGTAATAGTGGGGAAGGACGAGGGGACGGGGGAGTTTGGGATAGTGGGGACGATGGGATGGAGGGAATGGAGAATGGTGAGGAGGATAAAGGGACAGGGAAGGTTGCTGTGGCTCAGCAACGCACATGCGTTGCTGAGCCACAGCAACGCGTGGCCGGGGTACTACTAGTTCATAATATATATAAATGATTTAGATTCAGGTTTGAGCAGCAATATTTGCAAATTTGCCGATGATACAAAAATCGGGAGGGAAAGAAACATAAAAACTCACTATGACTTCAAGACGATCTAAATTGGGTTTTTGAAATGGTCAAAAGATTGACAGATACAGTTTAATGCTGACAAATGTAAGGTTTTGAGGTTAGGGAATGATGATAAGAGTTACAAGATACGAGCTAGAGGGTGTTGAGATTGCGAAATCGGATTGTAAATGAGATC
>WNGS01087021.1:8007982-8022726 GCA_020271785.1 Procambarus virginalis
TTTTTTTTTTTTTTTTTTTTTTTTTTTTTGAGATATATACAAGAGTTGTTACATTCTTGTACAGCCACTAGTACGCGTAGCGTTTCGGGCAGGTCCCTGGAATACGATCCCCAGCCGCGAAGAATCGTTTTTTCATCCAAGTACACATTTTACTGTTGCGTTAAACAGAGGCTACAGTTAAGGAATTGCGCCCAGTAAATCCTCCCCGGCCAGGATACGAACCCATGACATAGCGCTCGCGGAACGCCAGGCGAGTGTCTTACCACTACACCACGGAGACTTGCAAGTTAATGAAGATCACAATTAGTATTACCTTATATTTGAAATTACCTGAGGGCCACTACCTCTAGTGTCCGCAACGGGGACAGGAAGTCGGCTGCTTGTCAAAGGTCTCTCAATAAGTCTTGAGAATTTTGACTTCGGCAATTGGAAATGTCAACATTTATTTCATTATATATATTCATACATCGTCATTCGATATTGATCTCTCTAAACACGTATGATCATAGATCTCCTCGATAAGCTCGTGTCATTATAGATCTCCTCTATAAGCTCGTGTCATTATAGATCTCCTCTATATGCTCGTGTCATCATAAATCTCCTCTATAAGCTTGTGTCATTATAGATCTCCTCTATAAGCTCGTGTCATTATAGATCTCCTCTATAAGCTCGTGTCATAATAGAACTCCTCTATATGCTCGTGTCATTATAGATCTCCTCTATAACCTTGTGTCATAATATATCTCCTCTATAAGCTCGTGTCATAATAGATCTCCTCTATAACCTTGTGTCATAATAGATCTCCTCTATAAGCTCGTGTCATTATAGATCTCCTCTATATGCTCGTGTCATTATAGATCTCCTCTATATGCTCGTGTCATCATAAATCTCCTCTATAAGCTTGTGTCATCATAGATCTCCTCTATAAGCTCGTGTCATTATAGATCTCCTCTATAAGCTCGTGTCATAATAGAACTCCTCTATATGCTCGTGTCATTATAGATCTCNGGCGAGAGGGCCAGAGACCAAAAGACACAAAAATGGAATCAATACAGGAAGAGGCCAAACCCCCAATCATACCAGCGATACAAAGATGCGAGAAACAACTACACGGCAGTGAGGAGAGAGGCAGAAAGAAATTTTGAAAAAGGGATTGCAGACAAATGTAAAACAGAACCAGGTCTATTCTATAAATTCATAAACAACAAATTGCAGGTAAAGGATAATATTCAGAGGTTGAAAATGGGAAATAGATTCACGGAAAATGAAAAGGAAATGTGTGAAACATTAAACGAAAAGTTCCAAAGTGTGTTTGTACAAAATGAAATCTTCAGGGAACCAGATACAATAAGAATTCCAGAGAACAACATAGAGCACATAGAGGTGTCTAGAGACGAAGTGGAAAAAATGCTCAAAGAGCTAAATAAGAACAAAGCAGTTGGTCCAGATGGAGTTTCACCATGGGTTCTGAGAGAATGTGCACCTGAGCTCAGCATCCCTCTTCAACTGATCTTTCAGGCATCCCTGTTTACAGGAGTTGTAGCTGATGTGTGGAAAAAGGCTAACATAGTTCCAATTTACAAGAGTGGAAGCAGGGAAGACCCCCTTAATTATAGACCGGTATCATTGACAAGTGTAATAGTCAAAATATTGGAAAAAATAATTAAAACTAAATGGGTAGCACACCTGGAAAGAAATGATATAATATCAGACAGACAGTATGGTTTTCGATCTGGTAGATCCTGTGTATCGAATTTACTCAGTTTTTATGATCGAGCAACAGAGATATTACAGGAAAGAGATGGTTGGGCTGACTGCATCTATCTGGACCTAAAAAAGGCTTTCGACAGAGTTCCACATAAGAGGTTGTTCTGGAAACTGGAAAATATTGGAGGAGTGACAGGTACGCTTCTAACATGGATGAAAAACTTTCTGACTGATAGAAAAATGAGGGCTGTGATCAGAGGCAATGTATCGGACTGGAGAAATGTCACAAGTGGAGTACCACAGGGTTCAGTTCTTGCACCAGTGATGTTTATTGTCTACATAAATGATCTACCAGTTGGTATACAGAATTATATGAACATGTTTGCTGATGATGCTAAGATAATAGGAAGGATAAGAAATTTAGATGATTGTCATGCCCTTCAAGAAGACCTGGATAAAATAAGTATATGGAGCACCACTTGGCAAATGGAATTTAATGTTAATAAATGTCATGTTATGGAATGTGGAATAGGAGAACATAGACCCCACACAACCTATATATTATGTGAGAAATCTTTAAAGAACTCTGATAAAGAAAGAGATCTAGGGGTGGTTCTAGATAGAAAACTATCACCTGAAGACCACATAAAGAATATTGTGCAAGGAGCCTATGCTATGCTTTCTAACTTCAGAATTGCTTTTAAATACATGGATGGGGATATACTAAAGAAATTGTTCATGACTTTTGTTAGGCCAAAGCTAGAATATGCAGCTGTTGTTTGGTGCCCATATCTTAAGAAGCACATCAACAAACTGGAAAAGGTGCAAAGACATGCTACTAAGTGGCTCCCAGAACTGAAGGGTAAGAGCTACGAGGAAAGGTTAGAAGCAATAAATATGCCAAAACTAGAAGACAGAAGAAAAAGAGGTGATATGATCACTACATACAAAATAGTAACAGGAATTGATAAAATCGACAGGAAAGATTTCCTAAGACCTGGAACTTCAAGAACAAGAGGTCATAGATATAAACTGGCTAAACACAGATGTCGAAGAAATATAAGAAAATTCACTTTCGCAAACAGAGTGGTAGACGGTTGGAACAAGTTGGGGGAGAAGGTGGTGAAGGCCAAGACCGTCAGTAGTTTCAAAGCGTTATATGACAAAGAGTGCTGGGAAGACGGGACACCACGAGCGTAGCTCTCATCCTGTAACTACACTTAGGTAATTACACACACACACACACACACACACACACACACACACACACACACACACACACAATCCTGGAGTATGCGGCTCCAGCATGGAGTCCCTATCTAGTCAAGCATAAGACTAAACTGGAAAAGGTTCAAAGGTTTGCCACCAGACTAGTACCCGAGCTGAGAGGTATGAGCTACGAGGAACGACTGCAGGAATTAAACCTCACTTCGTTGGAAGACAGAAGAGTTAGGGGGGACATGATCACCACATTCAAGATTCTCAGGGGAATCGACAGGGTTCACAGAGACAGGCTGTTTAACACAAGGGGCACACGCACTAGGGGACACAGGTGGAAACTGAGTGCCCAAATGAGCCACAGAGATATTAGAAAGAACTTTTTTAGTGTCAGAGTGGTTGACAAATGGAATACATTAGGAAGCGATGTGGTGGAGGCTGACTCCATACACAGTTTCAAGTGTAGATATGATAGAGCCCATTAGGCTCAGGAAACTGTACACCTGTTGATTGACGGTTGAGAGGCGGGACCAAAGAGCCAGAGCTCAACCCCCGCAAGCACAACTAGGTGAGTACACACACACACACACACACACACAAACACACAAACACACGCACACACACGCACAGTTGTATTCACACTAAGTGAATACACGCACACACACACACACACACACACACGCACGCACATACACGCACACACACACACACACACACACACGCACACACATACACACACCCACGCACACACATACACACATGTACACGAATACTCAGACTTAGTGAATGAGTCCAACAAATGGCTGTTGAAGTTCAACCCGAGTAAATCCAAAGTAATGAAACTAGGCAGTGGAAACAGGAGGCCGGACACAGGATACAGAATAGGAGATGAAGTACTTAATGAAACGGACAGAGAGAAAGATCTAGGAGTTGATATCACACCAAACCTGTCTCCCTGTTGATATCACACCAAACATAAAAAGAATAACGTCTGCGGCATATGCGAGGCTGGCTAACATCAGAACAGCGTTCAGGAACTTGTGTAAGGAATCATTCAGAATCTTGTATACCACATATGTAAGACCAATCATGGAGTACGCGGCCCCAGCATGGAGCCCGTACCTTGTCATGCACAAGACGAAGCTGGAAAAAGTCTAAAGGTATGCCACTAGACTAGTCCCAAAACTAAGAGGCATGAGTTACGAGGAAAGGCTGCGGGAAATGCACCTTACGACACTGGAAGACAGAAGAATAAGGGGAGACATGATCACAACCTACAAAATCCTCGGGGGAATCGACCGGGTAGACAAGGATAAACTATTCAACACCGGTGGGACACGAACAAGGGGTCACAGGTGGAAACTGAGTACTCACATGAGCCACAGAGACGTTAGAAGAAACTTTTTCAGTGTCAGAGTAGTTAACGGATGGAATACATTTGGCAGTGATGTAGTGGAGGCTGACTCCATACACAGTTTTAAATATAGATTTGATAGAGCCCATTAGGCTCAGGAATCTGTACACCAGTTGATTGACAGTTGAGAGGCGGGACCAAAGAGCCAAAGCTCAACCCCCGCAAGCACAAATAGGTGAGTACACACACACACACACTGACAAAACTCTACCATAGTCATATAAGAAGGAAAATATCAGTTAACGACCAAGGGACAAGGTCACAATAAAGGGGAGGTGAATATTCAGGAAATGTTAAGGAACATTAAGATGAACTTTAAGAGTTCACAACTAAGTCTGAGCAGCGCCCAGTGAGAGAAGAGGAGGTTACCCTACATGAGACACTGAGACAGCAGCAGAAGAACTAAGGAAACAACTAGTATCATTAGAAGAAACTAAAGCTATTGAACCGGACAACGTATTACAGAGGATGTTAAAGGTAGACGCACAAGCCCTCAGTGTACCACTATCAGTCATCTTTATTAAGTCACTTACATAGGGAGAATATTCCTTCTGCTGCAAGAAGGCAAATGTACCAATTTACATTAAGGAAATAGAGAAAAGACACTCAACTACCGACCAGTGTCACCGAGAAGCATCCCTTGCAAAGTACCCGAAAAAATGATAAGGTTAAGACTAGTTATACGTGAGAGTCACTTACGCGTTCCGGCGCCTCTAAACGTTGTAACTCAATTTTCTCCTGATTCGTCTCACGTGACGAGGTTCGGTATCACTCATTAAAATATTTGTTAAAAATTTAAATTTTATCCAATCAATCTGGGAGTGGTTTCAAAATAAGCGCCTTCAGACTGCGCACAATTTGATACCAAAATGAAAGACGTAACATGAAAATTGATGTCAGAACACTGGAAAGATATAAAAAAATTTGTGGCGATGAGCGTCAGAAAGTGTCCAAAAAGTTAAAATATTTATTAAAATTCTATTTATTGTTCTATTATTATGGGACCAGTTTTAAAATACGCGCCTTTTTACTGCGAACAATTTGATACCAAATTGAAGGACGTAGCACGAAAATTTATGTTATCAAACTGAACGAGTATAGACATTAGTCTGCAGGTGTGCCAATTGGTGAGCACTCACGGGTATCTTGGCCCACTTTAGGCTCTGCTGTGGGACTCACTCCGGGCTGTTAGACCTTATATGCATATACCACTATAGAGAATTCTATTGCGAACACAATGATACCAAAACGAACGATGTAGCATGAGAAATAAGGTGTGAAAACTGAAACGAGAATATACATTATACAGATTTTGCTAGCTCACGGGTAACTTTGCCGATTTTAGTCTTTATACATTGTTATTGGTATTGCTTATATATATTTTGTAGTTGTGATTGCTTATATTTGTATTTCTATTTAGAGCATTTTATTGCGAATAATTTGATACCACAATGAACAATGTTGCACAAAGGCTTCTGTTAGTAAACTGTATGTGTTGGTGTATTGGGTGTAGCGGGTGTGGCAATGAGTGTGCTCTAGTGGGTAAGGCTTCCATGACCTTAGGGGTCGTTGCGGGTGAGGNGAGAGAGAGAGAGTGAGTGTTCCAACAGGAGTACTACACCAGGTGGAACAATACTAGTGTACTCCACACACCAGCCCGCCACCCACACACACACCAACATCTCATTATGAGAATAAACACAGCAATAAAGTGATTTAAACACACGCAAAATAATAATGCTAAAAATATTAATAATAAAATGAATAACAAAATAATAATATCATAGAAGTACGAATAAAAGTAAATAATAATACTACTTCTAATAAACAGAGGGATAATAAATCATTCACACCAGTCAAGACGAGCGGCGGTACGAGAACATCTCCCGCGGCGCCGGCAGATCACGATAGAAGTATGTGGGGTCAATTCCCACGGAGGCCTCAGTTTGCCGCTGGGAGTGAACGGGGGCGGACGATCGACTGGAATACGACACACACATTCTCTCTCATCTCTTCCCGCTCCGACTTACCGTTCTTGGGAAATTATCTCTGGAAGTCTCACGGTGTTTGAACGCGGTTTTTAGGTTTGTGAATTAATTATCAACTTTATTGATGGGAATAACCGAAAAGTTTCATTTATTTTCAATAATATACGTTTTATTAGAGCCGAAATGATATGATATTTCCTATATCTTAAAAATATTTATATAGTAACTTCGGTTTTTATATTACAAAGTTTGCTGCCGTATATATTCATTAAGTTTGTTATAGGAAAATGTGATTTGTTGATCCCTAAAACACAGGTTTGTGTGTGTTGTGTTTACACAAATGTTTTCTTCCTTGTAATAGTTATTTTTTGTGTGCTGACATCACACGATGTGTTGTGTGTTGACGTCATACAATGTGTTGTGTTGTGTGTTGACGTCATACAAGGTGTTGTGTTGTGTGGTGACATCATATAATGTGATGTGTGTTGACATCACACAATGTGTTGTGTGTTGACATCACACAATGTGATGTGTGTTGACATCACACAATGTGTTGTGTTGACATCATACAGTGTGTTGTGTGTTGACATCATACAGTGTGTTGTGTGTTGACGTCAAACAGTGTGTTGTGTGTTGACATCATACAGTGTGTTGTGTGTTTACATCATACAGTGTGTTGTGTGTTGACGTCATACAGTGTGTTGTGTGTTGACATCATACAGTGTGTTGTGTGTTGACATCATACAGTGTGTTGTGTGTTGACATCATACAGTGTGTTGTGTTGTGTTGACGTCATGCAGTGTGTTGTGTTGTGTTGACGTCATACAATGTGTTGTGTGTTGACGTCATACAGTGTGTTGTGTGTTGACATCATACAATGTGTTGTGTGTTGACATCACACATTGTGTTGTGTGTTGACATCACACAATGTGTTGTGTGTTGATATCACACAATGTGTTGTGTGTTGACATCACATATTGTGTTGTGTGTTGACAACACACAATGTGTTGTATGTTGACATCACACAATGTGTTGTGTTGTGTACTGACATCATACAATGTGTTGTGTTGTGTGCTGACATCATACAGTGTGTTGTGTTGTGTGCTGACATCATGCAAGGTGTTCTGTTGACATCATACAGTGTGTTGTGTTGTGTGTGTTGACATCATACAGTGTGTTGTGTTGTGTGTTGACATCATACAATGTGTTGTGTTGTGTGCTGACATCATACAATGTGTTGTGCTGTGTGTTGACATCATACAGTGTGTTGTGTTGTGTGCTGACATCATACAAGGTGTTCTGTTGACATCATACAGTGTGTTGTGTGTTGACATCATACAGTGTGTTGTGTGTTGACATCATACAGTGTGTTGTGTTGTGTGTTGACATCATACAATGTGTTGTGTTGTGTGTTGACATCATACAATGTGTTGTGTTGTGTGCTGACATCATACAGTGTGTTGTGTTGTGTGTTGACATCATACAATGTGTTGTGCTGTGTGTTGACATCATACAGTGTGTTGTGTTGTGTGCTGACATCATACAAGGTGTTCTGTTGACATCATACAGTGTGTTGTGTGTTGACATCATACAGTGTGTTGTGTGTTGACATTATACAATGTGTTGTGTTGTGTGCTGACATCATACAAGGTGTTGTGTTGTGTGCTGACATCACACAATGTGTTGTGTTGTGACATCATACAATGTGTTGTGGTGTGTGCTGACATCATACAAGGTGTTGTGTTGACATCATACAGTGTGTTGTGTGGTGACATCATACAATGTGTTGTGTTGTGTGCTGACATCATACAAGGTGTTGTGTTGACATCATACAGTGTGTTGTGTGCTGACATCATACAAGGTGTTGTGTG
The DNA here is from genome assembly GCA_020271785.1 of Procambarus virginalis. NCBI lineage: Eukaryota > Metazoa > Arthropoda > Malacostraca > Decapoda > Cambaridae > Procambarus > Procambarus virginalis. The sequence continues at coordinate 8,016,181 of WNGS01087021.1, forward strand.
TTGACATTATACAATGTGTTGTGTGTGGACATTATACAATATTTTGTGCTGTGTGTTGACATCATACAGTGTGTTGTGTGTTGACATCATACAGTGTGTTGTGTGTTGACATCATACAATGTGTTGTGTTGTGTGCTGACATCATACAAGGTGTTGTGTTGACATCATACAGTGTGCTCTGTTTGGACATCATACAATGTGTTGTATGCTTACATCACACAACATGTTTAGTGGTGACATCATACTATATGATGTGTGTTGACATCATACACTGTGTTGTGTGCTGACAGACAATGTGTTGTTTAGGGACATCATACAATAGGTTGTGTGCTGACATCATACAATGTGTTGTATGCTGACATCATACGTTGCGTTGTTGAATTGTAAACTGACATCGTGCGATGTGCTGTTGTGTTTGGTGCTGACATCATCTAAAGTGTGGTCAGCTCACACTGACGGAGACAGAACACCACTGTCCCCAGAGGCCCACATCAAGAGGATATCATCAGCGGCATATGATAGATTGGCCAACATAAGCACTGCCTTTAGAAATTTGTGCAAAGAATCATTCAGATACTTGTATACCACTTACGTCAGACCAGTCCTGGCGTAGGGAAGATATCCTGTCCCTGGAAGACAGAGGAGTAAAGGGAGACATGATTGCCACCTTCAAAATTCTCAAGAGGAATTGACAAGAAGGACAAAGGAAAACCATTCAGCACGGGTGGAACACGAACAACGGGACACAGGTGGAAACTTAGTACCCAAATGAGCAACAGAGACATTAGAAAGAAACTTTTTCAGTGTCAGAGTAGTTAACAGATGGAATGCATTAGGCAGTGATGTGGTGGAGGCTGACTCCACACACAGTTTCAAATGTAGATATAAGAGAGCCCAGTAGGCTCAGGAATTTGTACAGCAGTTGACTGAACAGTTGAGAGGCGGGACCAAAGAGCCGGAGCTCAACCCCCGCAAGCACAACTAGGTGAGCAACAGTCAAACAACACCACTGACAAAGTTCGAGTTAATTCTTGTAAACAGTCAAATAAGTCTGTCAAGGACCATCAGCTGAACAGTGGACCAAACGAGTTTATTGACAAAATATAACAAGACTGACTGAAAGCTTCCGGGCATGTTTCGCTAGGCCTAGCTGGGTTTAGCTAGGCTTAGTTAGGCCTAGCTGGGCTTAGCTAGGCCTAGCTAGGCTTAGCTAGGCCTAGCTGGGCTTAGCTAGGCCTAGCTGGGCTTAGCTAGGCCTAGTTGGGCTTAGCAGGCGTAGCTGGGCTTAGCTAGGCTTAGCTGGGCTTAGCTAGGCCTAGCTGGGCTTAGCTAGGCCTAGTTGGGCTTAGCAGGCCTAGCTGGGCCTTTGCGGTTTTTAAACCTAATCTTTACTGCAAGAGAAAATAGATCTTATATTTATCTAAAGTTTCCGTTGCCTCTAAACATTGATGCTTGTATGTTCTCGTTCCTCACGTTCCTGTTTTCACCACCACCCACCCATTCCTCGCGTTCCTGTTGTTCACCACCACCCACCCGTTCCTCGCGTTCCTGTTGTTCACCAGCACCCACCCGTTCCTCGCGTTCCTGTTGTTCACCACCACCCACCCGTTCCTCGCGTTCCTGTTGTTCACCAGCACCCACCCGTTCCTCGCGTTCCTGTTGTTCACCACCACCCACCCGTTCCTCGCGTTCCTGTTGTTCACCAGCACCCACCCGTTCCTCGCGTTCCTGTTGTTCACCACCACCCACCCGTTCCTCGCGTTCCTGTTGTTCACCAGCACCCACCCGTTCCTCGCGTTCCTGTTGTTCACCACCACCCACCCGTTCCTCGCGTTCCTGTTGTTCACCACCACCCACCCGTTCCTCGCGTTCCTGTTGTTCATCACCACCACCCGTTCTTCACGTTCCTGTTGTTCACCAGCACCCACCCGTTCCTCATGTTCCTGTTGTTCACCAGCACCCACCCGTTCCTGTTGTTCACCAGCACCTACCCGTTCCTCACGTTCCTGTTCACCAGCACCCACCCGTTCCTCATGTTCCTGTTGTTCACCAGCACCCACCCGTTCCTGTTGTTCACCAGCACCCATCCGTTCCTCACGTTCCTGTTGTTCACCAGCACCCACCCGTTCCTGTTGTTCACCAGCACCCATCCGTTCCTCACGTTCCTGTTGTTCACCAGCACCCACCCGTTCCTGTTGTTCACCAACACCCACCCGTTCCTGTTGTTCACCAACACCCACCCGTTCCTCATGTTCCTGTCGTTCACCATCACCCACCCGTTCCTGTTGTTCACCAGCACCCACCCGTTCCTGTTGTTCACCAACATCCACCCGTTCCTCATGTTCCTGTTGTTCACCAACACCCACCCGTTCCTCACGTTCACCAACACCCACCCGTTCCTCACGTTCACCAACACCCACCCGTTCCTCACGTTCACCAACACCCACCCGTTCCTCACGTTCACCAACACCCACCCGTTCCTCACGTTCACCAACACCCACCCGTTCCTGTTGTTCACCAACACCCACCCGTTCCTGTTGTTCACCAACACCCACCCGTTCCTCACGTTCCTGTTGTTCACCAACACCCACCCGTTCCTCACGTTCCTGTTGTTCACCATCACCTGTTGTTCTCTCACTATCCTCGCCACAAATTATAGCACCATAACTGTAGGCAATTCCTTATATTACATTTCTTAATACTATGTTTCATGACGATAATATAATATTACAGGTTGTCATATGTATGATGACTTGTGGAAATACTGATGACCCATTGTCACGTCACAGTCCCATTTATCATATAAATTTAGGCCTATGTTCGGAAGTAGTTAATTAACCCACTTTACGAGGCGCGGCCGTCGGCCTGATTCGCAATATTTCATTCTTCTGGGATGAAGAATTTTTTTTTTAAATTTGAGTCGTTGTTGAAAGGTTTATTCATAGAGGAAGTTAATTATTATTATACATATATTTTTTTTCATTTGTGTTGTTGTTGCTTATTTAATGTTTTTGTTGGTTAAATCATTTTATAATATATTGATTTTACTCCCGATTAGTTGAGGATATATATATATATATATATATATATATATATATATATATATATATATATATATATATATATATATATATATATATATATATATATATATATACACACTTAAGATTCTCTTACAGATTTTTTTTTAATTAGTACATTAGGTACATGTGCATTTGTGCAGCTACCCTAGACTATATGAAGGGGAGTACAGTGTGTCAAATAGCTAGCTACGTGATGCTAAACAATCCCCATCACACAGGATGGTTAGTCATACAGAAACATGTGATAAGCAGTCTGCACTGGCAGACTCCGGAAGCATTTTGAGGATATCAACACAAGTTTGAATACGGCAGCAGTGGTAATAAAAGTCCCCTTCTCGCAGGATGGTTAGTCATACAGGGCCATATGTTTAGTAGCCTGCACTGGCAAATTTTGGCGGAATTGTCTTTTTTTTATTAATACATTAGGTACATCTGCATTAGTGCAGCTACCCTAGATTATATGAAGTGGAGTACAGAGTGTCAAAAAAGCTAACTACGTACCGACCAGGACTGGTTGATAAACTCTACGGTAAAGCGATATTTATTTTCAGCTTAACACTTGCTTAGGTCGTACTCACTTAGTTGTCCTTGTGGGGGTTGAGCTCTGGCTCTTTGGTCCCGTCTCTCAACTGTCAATCAACTGATGTACAGATTCCTGAGCCTACTGGGCTCTATCATATCTACATTTGAAACTGTGTATGGAGTCAGCCTCCACCACATCATTACTTAATGCATTCCATTTGTTAACTACCTTGACATTGAAAAAATTCTTTCTACTGTCTCAGTGGCTCATTTGGGTACTAAGTTTCCACCTGTGTCCCCTTGTTCGTGTTCCATCCGTGCTAAAGAGTTTGTCTTTGTCCACCCTGTCAATTCTTCCTGAGAATTTTGTAGGTGGTTATCATGTCTCCCCTTACTCTTCTGTTTTCCAGGGATGTGAGGTTCAGCTCCTTTAGCCTTTCCTCGTAGCTCATACCTCTCAGTTCCGGGACTAGTTTGATGACATACCTCTGACTCTATTCTAACTTTGTCTTGTGTTCAACTAGGTATGGACTCCAGTCTAGAGCTGCATACTCAATGATTGGTCTTACATAAGTGGTATACAGGGTCCTGAACGATTCCTTACACAAGTTTCTAAAGGCAGTTCTTATGTTGGCTAATCTAGCATATGCCGCTGATGATATCCTTTTGATGTGGGCCTCTGGGAACAGGTTCGGTGTGATATCAACCCCCAAATCTTTCTCTCTATTTGACTCTTGCAGGATTTCACCTCCCAGATGGTACATTGTATTCAGGCTCCTGCTACCTTTGCCTAATTTCATTACTTTACACTTTCCTGAGTTGAACTTTAGCAGCAGTTTTCTAGATCATTCCTCCAGTTTGTCCAGGTGGTCCTGTAGTCTCTGTCTATCTTCATCTGTCTTGATTCTTCTCATAATTTTTGCATCATCAGCAAACATTGAGAGGAATGAGTCTATACTCTCTGGAAGGTCGTTTACATATACTAGAAACAGGATGGGTCCAAGTACAGAACCCTGTGGAACCCCTCTGGTGACATCTCGCCACTCTGATGTCTCCCCCCTCACAGTTACTCACTATTTCCTGTTGCTTAGATAAAACCTTATCCATTGGAGCACCTTACATTTTACTCTTATCTGTTGCTCCAACTCTTGTAACAGCCTTTTGTGAGGTACTGTGTTAAAGGCTTTCTGACAGTCCAGGAAAATGCAGTCTGCCCTTCCTTCTCTTTCTTGCCTAATTTATGTTGCTTGGTCATAGAATTCTATTAAACCTGTGCGGCACGATTTACCATCTCTGAACCCATGTTGGTGGAGTGTTATAAAGTTATTTCCCTCCAGATGTTCTATGAGCCTTTTCCTCACGATCTTCTCCATCACCTTGCATGGTATACAAGTTAGGGAAACTGGCCTGTAGTTCAACGCCTCTTGCCTGTCACCCTTTTTGTATATTGGAACTACGTTAGCTGTCTTCCAGCTTTCCAGTAGGTCTTCTGTTTCCAGCTACCTATTATATACCATAGAGAGTGGCACAGTTAGTGCCTCTGCACCCTCTTTTAATATCCACAGTGATATTCTGTCAGGCCAACAGCCTTGTCACATTCAGCTCCAACAGACACCTTTTGACCTCATCACTGGTGAGGTCAAATTCCTCCAAGTTTGCTTGGTTTGCCTCCTCATTTAGTGCAGGGACCTCTCCTTGTTCTATTGTGAAGACCTCTTGGATCTCTTGTTGAGTTCTTCACACACCTGTTTCTCGTTATCTGTGTATCTGTTCTCCCCGTTCTTTTCTCAGTTTCATCACTTGTTCCTTCACTGCTGTTTTCCTCCTGATGAGGCTGTTGAGCAGTTTTGGTTGGGTCTTGGCTTTACTCGCGATGTCATTTTCATACTATCTCTGTTTCTCTCCTCACTCTGAGGTACTCATTTCTGGCCCTCTGGTATCTCTCCCTGCTCTCTGGTGTTCTGTTATTCCTGTAGTTTCTCCATGTTGTTTTACTAAATTGCTTCGCTACCGTACATTCCTGGTTGAACCATGAATTCTTCTGTTACTTTCCATTTTCTCTTTTTGGACCGGAATAAACCTATCTGCAGCTTCCTGGCACTTCTGGGTGACATAATCCATCATATACTGTACATTCTTTTCTATGAGTTCTGTTTCCCATGGTATTCCCCGTAGGAAGTTCCTCATCTGGTCATATTTTCCTGTTAGGTAATGTAGTCTTTTCCCTTCGAATCCCATCCTTGGATAGGCTATCCCTACCTCTACCAGTCTACCTCTACCAGCTCTACAAATGTCAATACACCGTGGTCACTCATTCCTATGGGGGCTTCAAATTTGACTTCCCTTATTTCTGACTCTTTCAAGGCGAATATCAGGTCGAGTCTAGCTGGTTCGTCATTGCCTCTCACTCTTGTGGGTGTTGGCTCAGAAGTTCCTTGTTGCCACTTCCAAGAGTTTAGCTCTCCACGTATCTGCACCTCCATGTGGGTCCCCATTCTCCCAGTCTATCTTTCCATGGTTGAAATCGCCCATGATTATGAGTCTGGAGCCATTCCCGCAGACAACTGAAGCTTATAAAGACTTGAGTTAGGATGGTCCTACTTAACGGGTTCAGACGTGTGGATGAGTTCCAGCCAGGGATACGACACAGGATGTCCGTTATCCCGATAAGATAAGGATAAGTCAGGATGCCGTGGTTGAGCGAGGACACATAAGTCAGGATGCCGGAGGTGAGCGAGGACACATAAGTCAGGATGCCCGGGGTGAGCGAGGACACATAAGTCAGGATGCCCAGGTGAGCGAGGACACATAAGTCAGGATGCCCAGGGTGAGCGAGGACACATAAGTCGGATGCCCGGGGTGAGCGAGGACACATAACTTCAAGATGCCGGGGTGAGCGAGGACCACAGTCAGGATGCCCAGGGTGAGCGAGGACACATAA
>WNGS01087021.1:8022826-8042838 GCA_020271785.1 Procambarus virginalis
ATATATATATATATATATATATATATATATATCCTCAACTAATCGGGAGTAAAATCAATATATTATAAAATGATTTAACCAACAAAAACATTAAATAAGCAACAACAGCACAAATTACAAAAAAATATATGTATAATAATAATTAACTTCCTCTATGAATAAACCTTTCAACAACGACTCAATTTTTTAAAAAATTCTTCATCCCAGAAGAATGAAATATTGCGAATCAGGCCGGCGGCCGCGCGTCGTAAAGTGGGTTAATTAACTACTTCCGAACATAGGCCTAAATTTATATGATAAATGGGACTGTGACGTGACAATGGGTCATCAGTATTTCCACAAGTCATCATACATATGACAACCTGTAATATTATATTATCGTCATGAAACATAGTATTAAGAAATGTAATATAAGGAATTGCCTACAGTTATGGTGCTATAATTTGTGGCGAGGATAGTGAGAGAACAACAGGTGATGGTGAACAACAGGAACGTGAGGAACGGGTGGGTGTTGGTGAACAACAGGAACGTGAGGAACGGGTGGGTGTTGGTGAACAACAGGAACGGGTGGGTGTTGGTGAACAACAGGAACGGGTGGGTGTTGGTGAACGTGAGGAACGGGTGGGTGTTGGTGAACGTGAGGAACGGGTGGGTGTTGGTGAACAACAGGAACGGGTGGGTGATGGTGAACAACAGGAACGTGAGGGACGGGGGGTGCTGGTGAACAGGAACGTGAGGAACGGGTAGGTGCTGGAGAACAACAGGAACGGGTGGGTGCTGGTGAACGACAGGAACGTGAGGAACGGGTGGGTGATGGTGAACGACAGGAACGGGTGGGTGCTGGTGAACAACAGGAACGTGATGAACGGGTGGGTGATGGTGAACAACAGGAACATGAGGAACGGGTGGGTGCTGGTGAACAGGAACGTGATGAACGGGTAGGTGCTGGTGAACAACAGGAACGGGTGGGTGCTGGTGAACAACAGGAACGGGTGGGTTTTGGTGAACAACAGGAACTGAGGAACGGGTGGGTGATGGTGAACAACAGGAACGGGTGGGTGTGGTGAACAACAGGAACGTGAGGAATGGGTGGGTGATGGTGAACGACAGGAACGTGAGGAACGGGTGGGTGATGGTGAACAACAGGAACGTGAGGAACGGGTGGGTGCTGGTGAAGAGGAACGGGTAGGTGCTGGAGAACAACAGGAACGGGTGGGTGCTGGTGAACAACAGGAACGTGATGAACGGGTGGGTTATGGTTAACAACAGGAACGTGAGGAACAGGTGGGTGCTGGTGAACAACAGGAACGTGATGAACGGGTGGGTGATGGTGAACAACAGGAACGTGATGAACGGGTGGGTGATGGTGAACAATAGGAACGGGTGGGTGCTGGTGAACAACAGGAACGTGATGAACGGGTGGGTGATGGTGAACAACAGGAACGGGTGGGTGCTGGTGAACAACAGGAACGTGATGAACGGGTGGGTGATGGTGAACAAGAGGAACGGGTGGGTGCTGGTGAAGAGGAACGGGTGGGTGCTGGTGAAGAGTAACGGGTGGGTGCTGGTGAACAACAGGAACGTGAGGAACGGGTGGGTGATGGTGAACAGGAACGGGTGGGTGCGGAGAACAACAGGAACGTGATGAAAGGGTAGGTGCTGGTGAACAACAGGAACGTGCCAGCGCCGTCGCAGGAACTGAGAGTTCCAGGGTTGACCTCGAAGGTGATGAAGAAGGGCACAGGGACCTCCAACCCCGGAGACTGCCGTGGTCGGGGCCGGAGAAGAACCACCTCAACAAGGGCACGAACGACCCCAGCCTCCTGAAGCAGAGCCTGGGCCGCACGAGCCCCAGGAGGTGGACGTCCCGGTCCCGCACCTACGGGTCCCAGACAGAGATCGTCACAGCCCCCCTTCACCCGAGGCCGGCCTCCTTCAAGACCAAGTAGAAGGAAGAGTGATAATTATTAAATACAACAATTATTATTATGATAATTATTATAATAATAATTGAAAATATTTTAAAAGAAAATATTGAAAAGCTGTGGCGAGTGTGGTTATTCTGACGTACCACAACTGTTACCATGGGCTGACGCTGACTCTCACGTCACCTGACTCCTGCAGCCCGCAAGTTAGCAAGCAGAAATGCAGTCACATATTGTTGGTCAAAGACATTCATTCCAGCAGTTTACCCACGATCAACACATACACCAGCTGATGACCCATGATCTACACATACACCAGCTGTGGATCCATGATCTACACATATACCAGCTGTGGATCCATGATATGGATGGACAGCTGACCCACCCCTTGATGGGGTGGTTCTTCTCCGGCCCCGACCACGGCGGTCCCGGGATTGGAGGTCCCTGTGCCCTTCTTCACCACCTTCGAGGTCAACCCCGGAACTCACAGTTTCTGCGACGGCCCTGGAACCAATCGAATTGGTGTATGCCTTTCCATTGGAGACTTTCAGCGCCGTGGAGAGGGCGGACCTGCTGCCTGGGTAACAGCTTCTCCCCCGTATCAACCTACCCTGGCTTGCACCCTGGTGAGGACACTCCAGACCGACAACCAGAGCACACCTCCATAGTCTCCTGAGACTGTTGGATGCCTACTAATACTACTAAAGCCAGGGTAGGTTGCCAACTAACAACCTGGCTAAACTACCGATTACTTTCTTCACTGTCGGGGAAGTTGAAAAATTAACTCTCCAAAGCTCATTTTCACAATTTTATTTGTGGTATGATGCCTAGGGATGCATTTCACAAGGTTACTCCTTACATTCTCAAAGAGTGAATTTTTGAAAATGTAAGGATTGACCTTGCAAAAAGCATCCCTAGGCGCCAGATCAAAAATATAAGTGTGAAAATGAACTTTGGAGAGTTCATTTTTCAACTTCCCATGACAGTGAAGAAAAACATAAGATATATTTAAAAGTTTCGTGTTAGAATAATAAATGTTACCCATCCGGTCATATTCAACACCATATGTTTGCAAGAAGGACACCTACCAAAATGTACATGTATATATATATATATATATATATATATATATATATATATATATATATATATATATATATATATATATATATATATATAGTATGTATAAAGCTAATTAACATTTTGTAATTAGTGTTTGTTTGTCTCCACAGATGTATGCAAGCCTACATTGTGTGAGACCACGTGACCAGCGACATGTGTACAATGACCCCACGCCTGCGCGCACACACATGGACGGTACTGGTAATGGTGGTGTTGTGGTGGATGTTGCCAGTAGTGGCAGGTCAGCTGGGACTTGTGGCACCGGGCATGCTACCACCTGTGGGTGGGCCTCGGGCATCATGGTGGTGGGCAGGTGGCGGAGCCTCGCGTAGCCTCATCACCCAACTGGGGGAGCGACCTCCCTTGCCACGCCGGAGCCCCTCCACCAGAGAGAGTGAAATAGCTGCCATCTTTAGGGGCGTAGCCTACGGTGCACCCACCCATGCTCCCAACACCACCACCACACCCACATCTTCCACCAGCACTGTGCTCTCCACCACCAGTTCCCCAGTCGTCACCACCTTCCCTTGGAGCAAGCATCAGATCTCGGAGGAAAGGTCAGATGCCCCAGATGGTATTGTGAAGCTGGTGTGGCTCCAGCAGAGCACTGCCACACCTGGTGAGGGCGCAGCAGACAGTGAGGTGTCGTACATCATCCACGAGGAGAGTAATGTGAGTGACAGTGGGGTTGCTCCCTCCCCTTCCCCACAGGTGGAGACGCGCAACACCCCACCGCCAAGCCAGGCTCAGGAAACACACTCACCACCTCCCCAAGGTGGGTCGTCCTCATTCCACCCCATTGGGAGATTTGGAGAGAATGAGGCAGGGTGGTGGGGGGACATGTCGGGTGTGAGGGGGAAGCTTGGGGCTGCTTGGTGGGTCCATGTGTATGTGTCTGCTGGTCTGCTGGCTCTGCTCGCTGCTGCTGCTGTGTGCTGCATGGCTCGCTCTGCCTCCACAACCCTGCTACCCCGTCCACACTACTTGGCCACCCACACACTCGTCTTCCTTGCTGCCACCCTCAGGAGCCTCCACCTCTTCCACGACCCATACGGCGTGGAGCACCGCCTGCCAGAGGTCGTGGCTGCTGCTGTGGAGGAGGCCAGTTGGCCCTGCCTCACAGCAGCACTGGCAGTGTTGGCAGTGGTTCTGGCAAAGGCCGCCCGCCGGTCCCCACCGTCACGCCCACATGCCACACTGGTGTTCACCCTTATGACAGCACTTCATCTGGCTGTCTCTATCAGTGCCCACACAGCTGCCAACCTGATGGTGCAGTATGCCCTCCCATTGCGAGTAGTGGCACGAGCAGTGACTGCAACCTGGGGTGCCGGGGTGGGTGTGGGTGGCATGTGGTCTGTGTGGCGGGTGGAGAAGTCTTGTGGTGGACAGAGGGGTCAGCTCTTGGCTAGGGTAACTCGATGGGGTGGTGGCTCCAGCCGCCACTCTGGCCTCCAGCGGGGCACTCGAGTTGCCGTGGTGGCCAATGTGGCCCAAATAATACTTGCTACACTACATTTATATGTGCTGGTAGCTCCTTTGGTGCCTGCTGCCCATGTTTGGGCATGGTGGGCACGTGTGAGCTTAGCACGGGGCTTGGAACTGGTAGTGGGCATTGGGATTGTGGTATCGGCGGGGCTGGTGTCCCAGGGCCAGCCCTCTACCACCCGCTGTGATGCTGACATCTTCTCTGTGCTTACTAGCTGTGGGAGGGAGGCAAAGAGTGGCCGGAGTGCTAACGTCTTCCCAGCTACCTCTGAAAAGAAGCATATTGTTGGTGGCTTCACTCAACGACCTGCTCACCATCCAATCAACCATCCCCTCAAGCCTACACCCCTGGACTGGACGAGCCCAGATCAGCCTGACAAGCCCAATGATGCCCCCTCCATCACCTCCGACTTCCAGCTCCTATGGAACCGTGAACGGACACAGTCTGCCACAGACTTCAGGCCAGCGTCCATGCTGGTTAATGACAGTGGCTTTGTTAGATTCCGCACTCAGGTGGATCCCCAACAGGCCATGGATGATGTCTTTAAGCGGTCATCACTAAACCTCCGCAATAGTTCATTGTTAACAGCACCGTCAGTGAAGACTCCCCGCACCTTCTCCAGCCAGACACTTCCGCCCACCAGATACTACTGTGGTCCAGCACCTTCCCTCTCCTCCCCAGAGAGGTCCCCTATTAGGAAGCCAATCAGGGCCCACACTACCAGTGGGCGCCGAGGATGCCAAGGACTGCAGTACACACACCAAGTGCCACACTCAACCAGCCAGCACCTGACAATGCCCGGTGTCTCGGCCAATAAGTACAATGTGCATACGTTTGATGACTATGAGGTAGCTTCCTACTACCACCACCGCTCTGACAGCATTTCTGGCAGCAGCAACCTTTACTCTACACCACACCATGTCTCCCCTCCTCACTACCTGAAGCTGCAGCAGCAGATTCCAGGCATACATCGTGGGCGGCAGGTGCAGCAGGATGCTGGCGTGCACCATGGACGGCTGGTTTCTCAGGATGCAGCACACACTTCTCAGCCCTCCGACGCCATGGAGCCCAGCACCTGCTCGTCACTCTCGGAGATTCATGTTGACTACCTCACTGATGTCTCCTCCTCCAACGATGCTGTCAGTTTGGGGTCCCTTCCCTACCCCTACCGACCTTTACGTCGCCAAAACCATCACCTGCTTACCCTTCCCCTTACACCTTCTCATAGATCTCACCTCAATCCCAGAAACATTCATCCCACCCCTACTCACTGCATGCCGACGAGACCAGCCACTCCCGAGGAAAGCCATCAACTGGATGTAACACCAGACTCTGCTGTGGTAGTTGACTACACCTCTGCTGAGGAGGAGGAGAGAGTAGTGCAGACAGGTGAGAGTGAGGTCAAGGTGGGAGGTCGTGCAGGGCTGCTCAGCAAGCTGGTGGGTAGCGGTATGGGAGTCACCTGCTATGGGTACTCCCCCCTCGACGTAGACGATACATCTTCTCCTTCGCAGGAGATTCCATCCGTCGCTCCTCCACTTCCACCGTCACCTACAGTTCGTCGAGCAGCCTCTTCTACCCATCTCCACCACACGCCGAGGACCTCCACGCTACCTCGACCTCCAGATACTATTACCTCACTTTGAAAGACCTCACTCTTCTCTCCATGCACGTTGGAATGAGCATTCCTCTACCTCTTAGCACCCCCTTCACTTCATATCTCCCTGTACATAGATCATGACTCCTTCATCACTCTTCTGTCACCCATCCATGACACCCATTTCACCCTCCCTAAAGTGGCAGAGATATATATAGCCACTCCATGGGAGATGGGTTCTGTACCAGCCTGTAATGACCTGTGACGAGAAATGTATGATGACCTGTAATGACTTAAGTTTGGTTCAGCCTTGTAGTGTTGAAGTTATGACATCTGATATTGATAATTTGTGATGATCTGCAATGTGAAACTTGTGACTGACTGTAATGAGCATGCCATATCACCCAATATCTTCTATGTTAGGATGATCAGCATCTTGCTGAATATTGTTTGGCCAATTGCAGTTGTTGAGGCTGGCAGCCTGCATGGTCAGGATATATAATCTGTCAGATATACAGTTAAAGTGAACTGTGATAAGTGTTCTCTATTTTTGTAAGTGTAGGTTATATGCCCATGTCGACACCCCCTTTATGCCCCCCCAGTGTCGATCCCATCTGTGTCACCAGTGTCGACTCCATCTGTGTCACCAGTGTCAACCCCACCTTTTATGCCACCAGTGTCGACCCCATCTGTGCCACCAGTGTCGACTCCATCTGTGTCACCAGTGTCGACCCACTAATCCGCCCTATCAACACCACATGTGGGCCCTTTCTATGCAATCCTGTCAAGTCCCTCTACACCACCTTGTCATCCCCACTCTGCCACAAGAATCTAGCCCTCTACTCCACCCATATCAGCTATCTCTACTCCACCCATGTCGACAATTCATCAACAATGATATCTAGTCACAGGAGAATAAAAACTACAGTACTTTATTCAATCTTTTTCTCAACCCTTGTGAATGAAATAAATATATCAAAATGCAAAATATAAAATTAATAAATATTATGACAGAAGTCATATATGAAGAGATTTACAACATATTATTAATGGTTTATATGATATTTGGGCAATAAATGCTACTAGATTAATTAGGGTGTTTCTGAGTGTTGTCACCTGTCACCTGTTCTATGTTGATTTTTCCCAAGGAGTGGAAAGGAGTTTCAACCAGCAATCGGATGTCAGAGGAAAAGCTTCCTTCCCTATTTATTTGTGTTTTAACCCTTCAATGATTATATATATATATATATATATATATATATATATATATATATATATATATATATATATATATATATATATATATACACTAGCTGCACCTGGCCACGCATTGCTGTGTCTCAGCAATGCATATGTGTTGCTGAGCCACAGCAACCTTTCCCTATCTCCCAGTCCTCCCTACCATTTCACCCCTCCCCAGTCCCCTCGTCCTCTCAACCATTCCTCACTCCCCTCGTCCTCCCCACCATTCCCCCCTCCCCGTCCCTTTGTCCTCCCCACCATCCCCCACTCCACTGTCCCCTCGTCCTTATAATCATTCCCCACTCCACAGTCCCCTCATCCTCTCCACCATCTCCCACTCCCTCCTTGCCTCGTCCCCCCCCCATTCTCCATTCAACTGTCCCCTTGTCCTCCCCACCAGTCCCGTCTCCTCATTCTCCTCACCATCCCCATCCCCCATCCCCTCGTCCTTCCACTACTCGCCCGTTCCCTTGACCTCCCCACCATTCCCCTCTCCCCCATCCCCTTGTATGCCCAACCATCTCCCAATCCCCTGTCCCCTTATCCTTGGATGTCCTCCCCACTCCCTTGTCCAATGCATTCCCAAATGATCTGATGTTCCCACCACTGAAATATAAAAAAAAACAGTTAACAAATAAATGAAAAATAAAAAAATAAACTATACTCACAAAATGAACAGTATGGTAAACAACACAGCTCAATTCCAACTCAACGTGAAACAAAATAATTAAATCAAAATGAAAATAAATCGAAATCTATGAAAATTCATTTTATCAATGAAATCGGAAACATTGAAATGAAATCATAACAAATTAAGTATAGCATGTCTTGCTCTTACATGCAACAGATGGCGCTGTTTCTTAAAATAAAAGAATGTTTTCACCTATCACAGGTGTGGCATCTCTACTTATACTCACAAAATGAATGGTATGGTAAACAACACAGTTCAATTCTAATGCAATATCACACAAAATAATTAAATCAAAATGAAAATAGATCGAAATCTATGAAAATTCAATTTGTTAATGCAATCGGAACCACTGAAATAGTATTGTAACATTATTAGTATGGCGTGTGTTTCTCTTATGTGCAACAGATAGTGCTGTTTTCAAAGAAAAAGCATGCTTTTAACTATCACAGGTGTGGTATCTATACAGTAGGTATATAAAATCACACACATATTCGAATGGAACGTTGTGTAAAAATTTCAAGCAATTGGTGAAGAACTTTCGGAGATTACAGCGTGTGTTGCTCTTACGTTCAACAGATGGCGCTGTTTTTTTGTTTTAAACATGTTTTTTCCTGTCACAGGTGAGGCATGTATATAGTAGATATATAAAAACACACACCTATTTAAATGCAACGTTGTGACAAAATTTCAAAGCAATCGGTAAAGAGGTATCGAAGATTTCCTTCACATGAAAAAGGAAAACAATTTTTCTGAAAAAGCATGTTTTTTTTACCATCACAGACATGACATCTATATAGTATGCATATATAAACCTGCTCAGATGCCAATGGAGCGTTGTGTGAAAATTTCAAAGCAATCGGTGAAGAACTTTCGGAGATTAGCGGGTATGCACAAACTAACATTTCCATTTTTATTTATATAGATATATTAGCAGTACCCGGTCACGCGTTGCTGTGGCTCAGCAATGCATGTGCATTGCTGAGCCACAGCAACCTTCCCTGTCCCCCAGTCCCCCCCCCCCCCATTCTCCCTCACCCGTCTTCTCGGCCTCCCAACCATTCCCCACTCTACTGTCCCCTCGTCCTCTCCACCATTTCCCACACCACCATCCCGTCTTCCTTCCCACCCTGACCCACTCCCCTGTCCCTTTGTCCTCCCCACTATTCTCTATATCCCCATCCCCTTGTCCCCACGATCCCAAACTCCCCAGTCCCCTCGTCATCCCTACCATTCCCCACTCCCTCGTCTGATGCCTTCCCAAATGGTCTGATGTTCCCATCAGAAAATTGGGAACATCAAGTGATCTGATGTTCCCATCACTGAAATATAAGAAAAACAGTTAAAAAAATGAAATGAAAATATGAAAAAATTAAAAAAAATACTTTACTCACAAAATGAATGATATGGTAAACAACATAGCTCAATTCAAATTCAATTCACACAAAATAATTAAATCAAAATGAAAATAAATCAAAATCTATGAAAATTCAATTTATCAATGCTATCAGAAACATTGAAATGGAATTGTAACATATTTAGTATAGCATGTGTGTTGTTCTTACATGCAACAGATGGCACTGTTTTTCAAGAAAAGCATAGTTTTACCTGTCATAGGTGAGGCATCTATACTTACGAAATGAATGGTATGGTGAACAACACGGCTCAGTTCCAAAGCAAAGTCACACAAAATAATTCAATAAAAAATCAAATAAATTGAAATCTATGAAAATAAAACTTATCAATGCAATCAGAGACATTGAAATGAAATCGTGGACATATTTAGTATAGGCGTGCATGTTGCTATTATGTGCAACAGATGGCGCTGTTTTTAAAAAACGAATGTTTTTACCTGTGACAGGGTGCATCTATATAGTAGGTATATAAAAAGATGCGCTTATTCGAGTGCAACGTTGTGTCAAAATTTCAAAGCAATCGGTGAAGAACTTTTGGAGATTACAGCGTGTGTTGCTCTTACGTTACGTTCAACAGATGGGGCTGTTTTTCTAAAAATGCATATAAATATGAAAAACACAGTTTTTCAGAAAAAGCATGTTTTTTACAGACGTGACATCTATTTAGTATGTATATAAAAACCTGCTCGGATGCGAATGGAACGCTGTGCGAAAATTTCAAAGCAATCGGTGAAGAACTTTCGGAGATTAGCGGTTATGCACAAACGAACATTTCCATTTTTATTTATATGGATATACATCTTTCCTTTGACCTCCCAATTTCAGGTCCAGCAGGTAGAATAACTCAGTGGGTAGACTTGTTTCACCCAGGCTACATGGGGTTCTAACATCCATCACTACATACTGGTACTTTTACCTGTCCACCACAATATATTGATACGTTCTGGTGGTCCATCACAACATATTGGTACTTTCTGGTGGACCATCGCTACATTTTGGTACTTTCCACCAAAACTTACTATAAGTACTTCATTTCAGGAGGCTGGGCCGAGTTACACTGGGTACTGAGGAAAATCTTTGTGCATCGGCTTGTAACTTTCAAGACTTGGTTTCCCTCGTCCGGGATATGAAACCTGTTACATTTACCGCGGTCTCCCCTAAGGCCCTAGATCAACTCTTGACCTTCCCTGCCCAACCACTTGGGCTTGACGACAGTGCGACGGTGTCGCTTCATGCAGGTCGGCGTTCAATCCCCGACCGTCCAAATGGTTGGACACCATTCCTTTCCCCCCCGTCCAATCCCAAATCTTTATCCAGACCCCTTCCAAGTGCTATATAGTCATAACTGCTTGGCGATATCTCCCAGGTTCCTATTTACTCCTAGGTGAACAGGAAGCCCCTAAGCTAACGTCTAACCTTCCACAGGATGCAACTCACAACAATCGCCTAGCTCCTATTTACTGCTAGGAGAAGAGAAGCATCAGGTGTAGGGAAATGTTTTCAACCGTTTTCAAACATTTCCCTACACCTGATGCTTCTGTCTAGGAATCGAACTCTGGTCCAGAGGGTTGTGAGCCGGCTGTTCTACTGATACCTTACGCAGCAAGTTCCTCCCTCTTGCCACTGGGACATTTATGAATATTTTAATCATAATAACTTATGTATCATTATCATAAACGATTTATTATTTTTCTGATTCGTTAATTGATATTATTAATATTTTATTAGGAACTGTCGTTACTTTATTATTAAATCTCCAGTTATTTTCTTGTGTAAAATTAATATTAAGAAATGCTTGGAGAATCCTACTACACATCCGTAGTGCTTGAGTGACTGTGAAGAACAGACTCAATACCTGTATAAGTGTATTAATAAAACTAATTTTTGGACGAAATCTATATCATTGATCAAGATGGGGTTTATCAATGGTCTGGCAAGGTGTTTAACACTACCTTAATAAACGAAGGAGGTTTCAGCCACAAATTTGGTTTAATGCACTGACGAGTAAATCTTTATATGTATATTTATATATATTTTTATGTTTAACTCAAGGTTTAATGCACTAATGTATACCTGCTAGTTAGTCAGTAAGCAGTTGAGGAAGGCCTATCATCCTTCTATAGGTCAATAGGCCTTAAATCCGAGACTAAACCAATTCATCAATACAGAGGAGTGTATCTTACTCGTCAGTAATATACATTTAAGAGTAGTCCTGGACTGTGATCAGAACAAAAGTATACTTGCTGGTTGGAGAGTCAGCAGTTGTGGTGCCCTTAATTTATACCACCAGATCTTGATGGGTCCAACACCAAATCAAACAGAAATGAGGAATATGCTTTATTTGCCCTAAAGAACGTGCGGCTATGCATTATCAGTATCTATAACTTAACCACTTCTCTCTGTGGTTGAAATTATTGATGGGTATATACGCAGCCGCGTGGCCAGTCTTTTGATAGCTTTTACACAAGCAGGTACAGAAATATACGACTTCTAACTCAATCCTTGTAGGCTTAGAGCTTTCTCTCCCATAACCATTAGGTGCAGTTAAGTTGATCAACCTCTGGAGGGTTGTCAAGTCCACCACAAAAGCTTGTTGACCAACCAGGAAAGAAGCATACTTTATTTTTTATCATACTCCAGGACAAAAGTAACTCTCAGTGTGTATACACCGAAAAGCGGGCTACACCTCTGAGTGTATGTATCCATTGTGTGACACATAGGCTTCTTCATCAACAGAGCCACTCGTGCAAACTGTGTTCAGGGCAGACTGTGAATCATTGTGCGAAGGGCTACAGCTTTGAGGTTGCTGTAAGGGATACATAGTCCCAGACTATGTTCTGGACCTGAGTATTCTTTATGGTTGATCAATAAGCCTTAAGTTATGGCTTTAATAAGCCTCCATAGGTCTTAAGAGTGAAAACTAAGTTAAAAAGAAGCTCTGAGTGAAATTTATTATTACCAAATAAACAGAAACACAATGAGTGAGCTTTCAAGGTTTGGTGCTGAACTTTAAAGCTTATCAGCCTCTGGAGGGTTATTAAATCCACCACAGCAGCTTTCTGTCTAACCAGTAAGAATTTCCTAGTTCTGAACATTGTCTAGGACTCAAGTATACTCGGCGTATATACACCGAGAAACGGGGTTACACCTCTGGGGACTCTTTTCGACAATGCAAGACACCAGATAACACCGCGAAGTGGATGACTCAGTCCAACGTTGCTTAATATCCTGATACCAATGTTTGAAAAGCTTTGCTATCTTATATCTTTTGCTACCTTTGTTATGTTCATTACTTGACAAGCCGCCGCCGCCACACAAATCTTACCAGCTAGGCCATCAATGACCTCGTAGGAAGGAAAGAAGATCTTGAACAGTAAGAACCACAACCGCCCCTCAGCACCATAAGACAAAGCGGTAAAACAAAAGAAAAATAAAAAATCATCTATGAAATAAAACTCACTATTATGCAATATCCGGCCAGCGAATACGACTATTCTAAAGTTCAAGTAAATAAGAGAAGCAGAGTATAGATTTCTTGAAGAATAGCTTGATAAGAGAGGCTTGGACGAAGGAAGTAAGAGAGGCTTGGATGAAGGAAGTAAGAGAAGCTTGGATGAAGGAAGTAAGAGAAGCTTGGATGAAGGAAGTAAGAGACACAAAGGAAGGAACTGAGCGCAATAAAAGCTAAATCCGGAACCCAACAAAGAAACAATATAAACAACTTAATTTTGTTTTCCATAGAAACATATTAAAGTAAGTTGTGAGTCTTCCGTCTATTTCTGACGAATTGATGAACATCAAATTTAGAGATATTTTGACTGAGCTGAAGGATTCGAACCCCGGCTATATCACATGTATAATATGTCGGGTTATATCAACCTTGCCTCTCACGGGTGACATGCTCTTGGAAGCCTCGATAGTGTAGCTCTTTAGATTCCGCTAGACTAGAGCAACGGGATCTTGACGCAGTAATTGTCGACTCATCTAAAGCTGTTGTGCATCAAGTGTGAGGACAGGGTTATATTTGAAACTAATTTTGTGCCAAGACAGTGCTCGGCTTATTTTGAGCCTCTGTAAGCCTAACAGAACACCACTTAGGCTTACAGAGCTCCCCCCCTCCCTAGGCCTGCTACTGACCTTCCACCAAGACGCAACCCACAACAGTTAACTGACTCCCGGGTACCCATTTACTGCTGGGTGAACAGAGGTATAAGGTGAAAGGTACCGTTGCCCATATCCTTCTGTTTTGCTGTGGGAATTGAGCGTGAGAACGTACCAGCTCTGATCACTCAAACTATTGAAGCTATATAAGAGGGACAGACATTACAGCGACACACAAAACTGCTACAGTAGTCCAATTTGTGAACTGGAAGTCAACTGCTGAGACTAATCAACAAGATAAGTCAACAAGAGACTTATCACAAGGGTCATTAGAGACCACACGACGCTGCAGGAAGCGTGTGGTACTACTCTACTCAACAGTGCCGTCAAGACTTGAGAAAGGTTTGTACACCTCTATGTCATCCCAGCCCTAGGGACAAATCTAACCTAACTCTGAACCAGGTGAAGATGGCGTCACCTACGACATACTCAATGCAATGTGTGAAGTGTCTGGGAATCCACTACTCCACCTGTTTAACAAGTCATTCCTAAGTGGAGTGTTGCCCACACAATGGAAACACGCAATAATTGTTCCCATACCGAAGCCCAATGACCCTGGTAATTACAGACCTATCAGTCGCGTGTCATGCACTTGCAAGATGCTTGAAAGGATCTTCCTAAACCGACTGTTGCACAAAATAAACAGGTTTGGGGAGGGGGTCAATGGATTTGTTAAAGGGCGGAGCACAGCAAATTGTATAGTTAATTACTTGGCTAATGACACGGCTAGGTACTCTGTATTTGTTGACATCAAAGGAGCCTTCGACAAAGCACAGGGGATTGCGATCCTGGACGAGCTTGCATGCATGGGTGTCAAGGGGGGACTCATGAAATGGGTCGAAGACTACCTCAGGAAGGAAAGCCAAGGTTTGCTTCAATGGAGCAGTCTCCAGAACAATGAATATGGAACTCGGGACCCCCCAAGGCGGAGTCATAAGCCCTACACTATTCAATGTACTTATGAACGCTATTGCAAATATTGATTTCCCGGAAGGAACACAAGTGGGATATGCAGATGATGTCCTAATACAAGCTCCCACCTTGGGAAAAATTGAACAGCCCATTGAACTCCTTGGAAGGAAATGTATTGAGCTCGGTTTCACTCTCTCCACAAACAAGACGAAGGCATACTCCCATCACAAGTGGAGAGCAAACGAAGAACTGCAAATTAATGGTGTAACACTTGAGTGGGTTGACCACTATCGGTACCTTGGCGTCACTGTCGGCTCTAGCAAGGGGAAGAAAGAGGAGCTCAATCAACTCATAGGAACATGCAAAAGTCGACTCAGGGCACTGAAAGCTATGACCTGGAATGGACATGGAGCCTCTATTGCCGTGCTTAAAATGCTGTACACAGCCTATGTGCGCTCCATCATAGACTATGCCGCACCAGTTCTGTACACCTACTCCCAAAGCGATATGAAAAGGCTTGAAAGCATTCAAAATGAAGCCATGACAATCATTCTTGGAGTTCCAAGAACTGCCAAAACGTCTAATCTACGAGAGGAGTTGTCCCTTCCCAGTGTTAAAAGCAGAATTCAGGAGCTGAATGCTAAGCTTGCAATTAGGATAGCCAGAGATCCCCATTACAATGATATTGCTAAGAAAAAACTGAGCTCTGTGCTAGTTTCAGGGGGAAACAGGAGAAGCAAAAAGTGGCATCACAGATCAGTCTGCTACCTCGAAGAGCTTCACCTGCTTGAGCAAACCCGTGAGTTCCTGCCTGTAGAGAGGTTACCTCCCTGGGAGGATGACTCATGCAAGATCATCATCAATGAAATGGCAATGAAAAAATACATGTTACCACAAGAAATGAGGCACAAGTATCTCGAGAAAATTTATAAAGAAGCCGGAGATGAACTAGATCAAATCTACACTGACGGGTCATCTAATTCTGTCAATGGCTGGGCTGGTGCAGCATACACGGTAATCAAGGATAATACTTTCCAACGCAGAAATGAAGAAAAAGCACGTATTGAGAACTATGCCTCTTCAACGCAAACAGAGCTAACTGCCATTGTTATGGCATTAAGGTTTCTTGAACGGAACACTAATGGTGCAGTGATTTGCAGCGATTCAAAGCAGCATTGCAAAGCCTAAGTAAAAATCAGGCAGAAAATCTTGCAATAGTCGCTGAAATTAAGAGAGCTGTGAGAGTTCTTACCAATCAGGGAAGAGTCATCAAGTTTCTGTGGATCCCCTCCCATGTTGGAATATGTATGAATGAACGAGCAGATGTGCTGGCTGCTGAAGGCGCTGAAGGAGACCATATTGAATACTTCATAAACAAGACTCTACTACAAATTAGAGGTATTGTCAGGCAACATCACCGTGACAAGGTAACTGAGGAAAGGAGGATAGAAGCACAAACCAGTGAATCTATACGATGGTACAACATGGTTGCAGCTGGCAATCCCAATCATTTTAGCCAAAGAGGAAGAGAACGAGGGAGAGAATCAGTAATAGCGAGAATCCGTCTTGGCTACAAGTATCCATGGCGATATGGAATGGAAACAACAGTTGATCAGCGAAGTTACAGAATCTGTGGTGAGAGTGATGGACACCGCCTTGACCACTATCTACGTGAATGTGAACACCTGAGGGATTTCAGAAGTATGTGTAAAATAATAAACCCCACATTGTTTGAGTTAGGAAAACACTATTTGTCAAATATTGATACTGTTCTTAAAAGATTTCCCCATTTTGCACCCGCAAGATAACGTAAGTTTTTAAGGGTTGACAGATGTTAATCTTGTTTGAGGAGCTGTTCACTTGAGACAGTTAAGCAAGTCCAGGCTATGTCTGGGTACAAGTGACAGGAGGCACAACCCAGCGGGTTTTCTTCCAATTGGGGAGTGTTGTACATGCTGCTATGTCCACTCACAAGATGAGTGGCGCTGCCCAATAAACTCGCCCCTCGGGGCAAAATTTAAATTTAATTCAGCCCATCCTAATCTAACCTTAAATAACCTGTCTGAACCTAACCTAACCCTATCTCTACCTAACTTAAACTAACCCAACGATAATATAAGAGATCAAATGACATGTTTTCTATATCTCCTGTACGAGGTGGGTGTCGTCACTATATACAACACGTGCGGGAAAATATCCAAACACGTCACAGTGCCACAGGAGACAGTAGGTGGTGACTTCAGGTCACGCATCAGCAGTCATCAGAGTCCCTCCTCTCCCATGGTGGAGGAAAACGGGGACTCATTACTTGACGATATTCCTGGTCGAATTTTTGATGACCTCCACACGGGGGAAGATTATGAATCAGAACACATACACAGTCTGGTACACCGGTACACAGTCTGGTACACAGTACACAGTCTGGTACACAGCACACAGTCTGGTACACAGTACACAGTCTGGTACACAGTACACAGTCTGGTACACAGTACACAGTCTGGTACACAGTACACAGTCTGGAACACAGTCTCTGCAGTGCTCACTGGGCACTGCTTACCATCACTGCCATAAGTAAGAGGGGAAGTACAAAGGTAAGCAAGCGACTGATCCTCAAAGTAGACATAAGGCCACACTTTATGAGTAAGATGGTGGCGCCTGTTGTTCCAGATTCAGCTACTCGGGAGTAAACCCCCCGTGCAGCACCGGCTATGGTGAGCCCCCGTGCAGCACCGGCTATGGTGAGCCCCCGTGCAGCACGGGCTATGGTGAGCCCCCGTCCAGCACCGGCTATGGTGAGCCCCCGTCCAGCACCGGCTATGGTGAGCCCCCGTCCAGCACGGGCTATGGTGAGCCCCCGTGCAGCACAGGCTATGGTGAGCCCCCCCCGTGCAGCACGGGCTATAGTGAGCCCGTAAGGGGTGATTTACTCATTGAATATCAAATCTCTGATGACATTAATGAATTTGAAGGTGATCATAGGAACCAAATTGGGAGTTGTCTGAGATTCTCACGTCGCACGAATAGAAGGGACAGCTCTCAAAAAAGAAAATTAGATGGTATGAAAACGAGTAAATAAAGAAACTCAATAAATATGTGCGGCCAGTGAGCAAAGAGTTTCGGAGACATCCCAGCTAAAGTAAGTAATTATTAAAAGAGGGCACCAAGCCTGGGAGACCACGTAGCACCAATCCCACTCAAAGAGACCGTAAACCTT
Source organism: Procambarus virginalis (assembly GCA_020271785.1). Taxonomy (NCBI): domain Eukaryota; kingdom Metazoa; phylum Arthropoda; class Malacostraca; order Decapoda; family Cambaridae; genus Procambarus; species Procambarus virginalis. The sequence continues at coordinate 8,040,589 of WNGS01087021.1, forward strand.
TTTAAAACTGTGTGCCGAGCACCCAGAGAGGAGAGGATTAAGCACAGAGAAAATGGCTTGGCTTCACTAGCTCCATGGGAAGTGAACCACCTGCAAGACATGTGTGGCCAACTATCCAGAAAGCTAAAGGGAGTCGACCACTACCTTATATATTACTGAACTATATGTTTAACACATCTCTAACCCTGTCCATGGCGGACGGAGGAAAATGTATATATGCTGGTTAGCATTGTAAATGTGTGGCCACGTCTGTGGTAGAAAATAATAATAATAATAAAAAACTACGACCTTCCACACACATAAAAGGATCCCAAGGGTCCTAGTATGTATAAGTTGCATGTATAAGTTGTATGTATAAGTTGCTGAACAACTTATACGCGAGACGAAGAGTCACAGTAACGTGTCTGAAGATATGATGACCAAACAGAAGGGACATCATCAGAATCATCTTCTCTATCATCAGAAGATAAAGAAACTACGACGTTTCGGTCCGTGCTGGACCCTCTAACACACACGACTTGACAATGGTCCAGGATGGACCGAAATGTTGTCGTTGCTTCCTCCTCTGATGTGTGGTTTGGTGCTCATAACTTTACGCAAGTGCAGCGCTGCAGCATCGTACTCCTCCTTGGTCTGGTGTGGGTCATAATGCTTACCAACCTCTGGAGGGTTATTAAGGCAGCCCCTCAATATCTTACTGACCAGTCAGCAAGTATACTGTATTACTCAACACAGACCACGACTAGAGTAAACTCAGTTTATATACACCGAAAAGTGGGTTACACCTCTCGGGTGATCTGCCTCCTTCCAGAAATAAGTACAAATCCTGTGGTATAATGACACAAGAATCAGGATAATGACGTCATTATCCAGTGAGGACGAATATAGACAACCAATCACAGCCCAGCTAATAAGGAGGGTGGGGGGGGGGTGAGAAAAAGGTTAAAGTACTGCCCCTAGTGAATGGGAAGGAAATTATCAGAGGATAACGTCAAGCCATTACGGCTATATAACACTGGGAAGGAATCAGGTTAAGGATATAGGACCAGGGGGGGGGGGGAGGAAGGAATGGTACCCAACCACTTGGATAGTCGGGGATTTAACCCCGACTTGCAAGAAACGAGACCTTCGTTCTACCGTCCAGCTCAAGTGGTTGGTGTCACTGGCGAAGATTGGGACACCTATGACATAAAGCACTATGTGAAGTCTCAGGGAACCCTCGACTTTACTCTTCTTTAAGTCATAATGGAGTGAAGTGTTGCCACACAACGGAAACTGACAGAAATTGTCCTCATCCCAAATACCCTTGTCATTACTATCATAGTTGCGGTGTTACTTGGACCATAACCCGGGTTCTCTTCGCTTACCTTATTTAGTGGCCTTAGTGCCTCTTCTTGCCTGGTCCAACCAAGGATAAGTTATTAAGCAGTCAAGGATAAGTTATTAAGAACTGAGCAGTGGTAGGCACGCGGACGGGAGTGGGCTTAAAATAAACCCAACCTTCATCACATGTAATTGAATCTTATGTGCTAATATGTACAAAAAAATAACAGAGAGAGAGAGAGGAGAGAGAGAGAGAGAGAGAGAGAGAGAGAGAGAGAGAGAGAGAGAGAGAGAGAGAGAGAGAGAGAGAGAGAGAGAGAGAGAGAGAGAGAGAGAGAGAGAGAGAGAGAGAGAGAGAGAAGTTTGGCTACAGCTGGATGTTCGGCACAAAGGGAACCTCAGTTGTGCAGGCCTGACAACAGCCAAAACGCCCAGATGGAGTCACCCTGCAGCCATGGAGGGAAGGTAAATAGGTCGTATGGCATTACACATGTGCTTCCACATTGGCTGATACCTATCTACGTTACAGCTCAGCAGAGGGAGGTGGGGCAGCCCCCTTCAGGGAGACCCGGACCATCAAGTACAGAGCCCGACTTATAGCGGTAGCAGCTCCTCATTCAGGTGACTTCCTATTAGCAGCCCAATAAGTGGTGCTCTTTTGCCCGCCCTAGGGAACGACGCCCGCCACTTTTCCCCGAATGCAAGTATAGCAGGAGGAGGAGGAGGCAGGAGGCAAATCGGGAGGCCACCTAATATTTGACAAACGAGCCCCTAGTACACCTCATCATGCTGTAATGCCTAGCAAGTAGTGGAAACCGGGCCAAGTCGTGTGCGTTTTGCTTTTTTCGAGGGACACGGCTTGGCCCGCCTGTTTTTCGTAACCCCGGTGAAATAGTAGACTGTTTTCCTAAGGGACACGACCTGGCC
>WNGS01087021.1:8053920-8064431 GCA_020271785.1 Procambarus virginalis
TATAACATATAATATATATATATATAATATATATATATATATATATATAATATTATATATAAATATAACTATATATATATATATATATATATAATATATATATATATATATATATATATATATATATATATATATATATATATATCTATATATATATATATATATATATATATATATATATATATATATATGTTATTAAATATGACCGAAAAAGTAAGATTAATAATTCTAACACGAAATTTCTCAATTTTCCTTATGTTTGTTTTTACTGATGACGGTAAATGAAAAATCAATTCTCCAAAATTCATTCTTTATTTCTTAGTCTGACGCGACACTTGAGCGCGTTTCGTAAAACTTATTACATTTTCAAAGACTTTAGTTTACACACACTGAACAGAGTTTAAACAGCTTTTCTTTTTTATACCTGCATTTGGTGAGGTGACATGTTACAATGGTTTGGGTGAGGTGAGAACAACACAGAACATGAAACAATGGGTATAAGCTAAAGGGAAGAATAGATCTGTACTGCAGAAGGCCTATTGGCCCATGTTTCTTGATGTTTCTATATTGGAGCGGAGTCTTGAGTGGGTAGAATATAGTTGTGCGTTAATTGGCTGTTGATTGCTGGTGTTGACTTCTTGATGTGTAGTGCCTCGCAGTTCTTGATGTGTAGTGCCGCCTGTTGTCGCTGTATCTATCAATGATTTCTGTGTTGTTTGTTAAGATGTCTCTGTGATGGTTTGGTTGTGGGAAGAGATTATATGTTTCCTTGATAGAGCCCTGTTGCTTATGCATCGTTAATCGCCTGGAAAGAGATGTTGTTGTCTTGCCTATATATTGAGTTCTTTGGGGCTTACAGTCCCCAAGTGGGCATTTGAAGGCATAGACGACATTGGTCTCTTTCAAAGCGTTCTGCTTTGTGTCTGGAGAGTTTCTCATGAGTAGGTTGGCAGTGTTTCTTGGTTTTTATAGTAAATCGTCAATTGTATCTTCTGATTTTGTCTGTAGGGATAACGTTTCTATTAACAATATCTTTCAGGACCCCTTTCCTCCGTTTATGAGCTGTGGAGAAGAAGTTCCTGTAAAATAGTCTAATAGGGGGTATAGGTGTTGTGTTAGTTGTATCTTCAGAGGTTGCATGGCGTTTCACTTTCCTTCTTATGATGTCTTCAATGATTCCATTGGAGAAGCCGTTGTTGACTAGGTCCTGCCTTACTCTACAGAGTTCTTCGTCGACTTGCTTCCATTCTGAGCTGTGGCTGAGAGCACGGAAGCCAATAGCCCTATTAGACTATTTTACAGGAACTTCTTCTCCACAGCTCATAAAACGGAGGAAAGGGTCTGAAAGATATTGTTAATAGAAACGTTATCCCTACAGACAAAATCAGAAGATACAATTGACGATTTACTATAAAACCAAGAAAACTGCCAACCTACTCATGAGAAAACTCTCCAGACACAAAGCAGAACGCTTTGAAAGAGACCAATGTCGTCTATGCCTTCAAATGCCCACTTGGGGACTGTAAGCCCCAAAGAACTCAATATTTAGGCAGGACAACAACATCTCTTTCCAGGCGATTAACGATGCATAAGCAACAGGCCTCTATCAAGGAACATATAATCTCTTCCCACAACCAAACCATCACCAGAGACATCTTAACAAACAACACAGAAATCATTGATAGATACAGCGACAACAGGCGGCACTACACATCAAGAACTGCGAGGCACTACACATCAAGAAGGTCAACACCAGCAATCAACAGCCAATTAACGCACAACTATATTCTGCCACTTCAAGACATCCCGCTCCATTATAATAAACATCAAGTAAAGGGGGGGACAGATGGGCCAATATGCCTTCTGAAGTTACAGATCTATTCATTCCATTTATATGCTTATACCCATTTTTTCCCATCAGTGATCTGTGTTTGTTCTCACCTCAACTCCCAACCACCATTTAACATGTCACCTCACCCAAAATAAGCCGACTGCGCCCTCAAATGAACCTTAAAAACAGAAAAGCCTGTTAAAACTCGTCGTCAAGTGCTGATGTAACTAAAAGTCTTTGAAGAATGTATAAGTCTGGTTAACGAAACGCGCTCAAGTGTCGACCGTCAGACTAGGAAATAAAGAATGAATTTGGAGGGGAGGATAAAAGTGATTTTTCATTTACGTCACAGTCAAAAACAAACATAAGGCAAAAACTTGGAGAAAAATTCGTGTTATGAAATTATTAATCTTACTTTTTCAGTCATAATTAATAACATATGTCTACAGGAAAGACTGCTAACTCAAAAAAGATAATAGTACTAAGTCATATATATAGAGACCCGTAGTCATATCACTATATAGGATAATATATATATATATATATATAAATATATATCACTATATATGGGTTGTATATACTATTATATAAATGAAACGAGAAAAGCTGGTGAACCTCTAAGTGACCAAAGCAATTTTACAAAGCGTAGAACCGTGGAAACGCAAGAAGAAACTGTCCCCATTTCGCGGAACCCAACCTTTGTAACATAGGCACAAACTTAATGTCCATCGTCATCCCTTTGATTGACCAGGCTCCTGGCGTACAGACTGAACCGCAGGCATCAGTTCTGACGGAGTCTGGAGTGATAACTCGACAACCTATGAAACCATCTTTGTAACCTATTGTAACTCCTTTTTGTAACAAAGTTCAAATAACGCAAATATATATGTGTACATACAAAGATTGGGGGGTGGAAGGAGAAGAAAATATTAGCGTTCAGTGAAAACCACAAGGTCTCCTCTGTAATACGTTTTGTTTTCTTCTCTGGGCTATGGGTCTCCCACATTGTCACCAGAGTGGGTACCCCTCTCAACTTTTATATATATATATATATATATATATATATATATATATATATATATATATATATAATCTATATACACATATATATATATATATATATATATATATATATATATATATATATATATATAATATAATATATATATGTTGTGTGTGTGTGTGTGGTGTGTGTGGTGTGTGTGTGTGTGTGTGGTGTATGATATAATAACCAACACATAAACAGAGTTGAGGCAGTTAAAAAGTTGTTGGTGAAGTTAAAAATGTTAATTATCAGAGCGCGAGGTATTTTATTCTTGCGTTAGTAGTCATGGAAGCCAAATACAAAGTTATAATCGTGTTATCTGAGGAAGTTGAATACGAACTTCATAATTACTGATGCAAGCTTCTCGTGTGTGGGTGTGTACTCACCTATTTATGCTTGCAGGATCGAGCATTGACTCTTGGATCCCGCCTTTCTAACCATCGGTTGTTTACAGCAATGACTCCTGTCCTTTCCGTATCATTCTAGTTTTAAAATTATGAATAGAGTTTTCTTCCACAATCTATTTCTTAAGTGCATTCCATTTTTCCACTGCTCTCACGCTAAAAGAAATTCCTAACATCTCTGTGACTCATCTGAGTTTCCAGGTTCCATTCATGTCCCCTCGTTCTGTTACTATTACGTGTGAACATTTCATCTATTTCCACTTTGTCAATTCCCCAGAGTATTTTATACGTTCTTATCATATCCCCCCTCTCTCTTCTTCTTTCTAGTGTCGTGAGGTTCAGTTCCTTCAGGCTTTCTGCATATCCTAATTCCTCGTAACTCTGGGACAAGCCTCGTCGCGAACTTCTGAACCTTTTCCAGTTTCCTTATGTGTTTATTCAGGTGGGGACTCCATGATGGCGTGGCATACTCTAAGACTGGTCTCACGTAGGCAGTGTAAAGCGCCTAAAAGCCTCCTCACTTAGGTTTCTGAATGATGTTCTAACTTTTTTCAGTGTAGAGTACGCTGCTGTCGTTACCTATTTATATGCGCCTCAGGAGATAGATTAGGTGTTACGTCCACTCGCAGGTCTCTTTCTCGCGTTGTCACAGGTAGGCAGTTCCCCTTCATTTTGTACTGTCCCTTTGGTCTCCTATCACCTGATCCCATTTCCATAACTTTACATTTACTCGTGTTGACTCCAGTAACCATTTCTCTGACCATCTCTGAAACCTGTCCAGGTCCTCTGGTGGATCCAACAATCCTCATCTGTCACAACTCTTCTCATTAGTTTTGCGTCATCCGCGAACATTGACATGTGGTGTGTGTGTGTGTGTGTGTGTTGTGTGTGTGTGTGTGTGTGTGTGTGTGTGTGTGTGTGGTGTTGTGTGTGTGTGTGTGTGTGGTGTGTACCATTTGTGCTTGCGGGGGTTGAGCTTTGGGTTCTTTGGCCCCACCTCTCAACTCTCAATCAACTGATGTACAGATTCCTGAGCCTATTAGGCTCTGTCATATCTACATTTGAACTGTGTATGGAGTCAGCCTCCACCACATCACTGCCTAATGCATTCCATCTGTTAACTACTCTGACACTTAAAAAGTTCTTTCTAACGTCCCTGTGGCTCATGTAGGTACTCAGTTTCCACTTGTGTCCCCTTGTTCGCGTACCACCAATGTTGAATAGTTTATTCTTGTCTACCTGGTTGATTCCCCTGAGGATTTTGTAGGTTGTGATCATGTCTCCCCTTACTCTTCTGTCTTCCAGTGTCGTAAAGTGCATTTCCGCAGCCTTTCCTCATAACTCATGCCTCTTAGTTCTGGGACTAGTCTAGTGGCATACCTTGAACTTTTTCCAGCTTCGTCTTGTGCTTGACAAGGTACAGGCTCCATGCTGGGGCCGCATACTCCAGGATTGGTCTTACGTATGTGGTATACAAGATTCTGAATGATTCCTTACACAGGTTCCTGAACGCTGTTCTGATGTTAGCCAGCCTCGCATATGCCGCAGACGTTATTCTTTTTATGTGGGCTTCAGGAGACAGGTTTGGTTTGATACCAACTCCTAGATCTTTCTCTCTGTCCGTTCATTAAGTACTTCTCTCCTATTCTGTATCCTATGTCTGGCCTCCTGTTTCCACAGCCTAGTTTCATAACTTTATTTACTCGGGTTCAAATTTAACAGCCATTTGTTGGACCATTCACTCAGTCTGTCTAGGTCATCTTGTAGCCTCCTACTATCATCCCTCTTTTCAATCCTCCTCATAATTTCTGCATCATCAGCAAACATTGAGAGAAACGAGTTTGTACCGTCTTGGAGATCATTTACATATATCAAACGTATAGGTCCAAGGATTGACCCCTGCGGGACTCCACTGGTTATTCTCGCCAGTCTGAGACCTTACCCCTCTCATTGACTCGTTGTCTCCTGTGGCTTATTTACTCCTTTATCCAATGGAGTACCTTCCCTTTCACTCCAGCCTGCATCTCCAGCTTTTCACTGGCCTCATGTGTGGTACTGTATCAAAAGGCTTTCTGGCAATCCAAAAATATGCAGTCTGCCCATCCTTGTCTTTCTTGCCTGATTTTTGTTGCCTGGTCGTAGAATTCAAGTAACCCTGTGAGGCAGGACTTGCCATCCCTGAACCCATGTTGATGCTGTGATACAAAGTTCTTTCGCTCCAGATGCTCCACTAGCTTTCTTCGCACAATCTTCTCCATCAGCTTGCATGGTATGAAGGTTAGGGACACTGGCCTGTAGTTCAGTGCCTCCAGTCTATCCCCTTTCTTGTATATCGGAACTACATTAGCTGCTTTCTAACTGTGTGTGTGTGTGTGTGTGTACCCACCTAGTTTTATTCACCTAGTTGTGCTTTCGGGGGTTGAGCTTCAGCTCTTTGGACCCGCTTCTCAACTGTCAATCAACTGGTGTACAGGTTCCTGTGTCTATTGGCCTTTTATCTACATTTGAAACTGTGTATGGAGTCAGCCTCCACCACATCACTACTAATGCATTCCATCTGTTAACTACTCTGACACTGAAAATGATCCTTATAACATTCCTGTGGCTCATGTGGGTACTCAGTTTTCACCTGTGTGTGAGTACCACCAGTGTTAAATAATAACTCTTCTATCTTCCAGCGACATGAGGTATAAATTCCAGTAGTCTTTCCTCGTAGCGCATACCCCTCAGCCCGGGTACCAGTCTACTGGCATTCCTTTGAACCTTCTCGAACTTAGTCTTGTGCTAAGAGGTCGATGCTAGAGATACGGAATCCAATCTGGAGCTGCATACTCCCAAATTAGCTTGACATATGTGGTATATAATGTTCTTAATTATTCCTTACACAAGTTTCTAAAGGCAGTTCTTGTGTTGACCAGACTCGGTAATGATGCTGAAGTGAGGTCTAGCTCTTCATGGCTCACTTTGATGTATCTTAACTATTCTCACTCAAATTCCATGTCTAACTGTCCTTAAAGTCGTGGATGGAGGTGGCTTACACAACTTCTTCTAGTGCACTCCGCTTGTTGACCTCCCGTTCAGGGTATGAGCAATGTCCTACATTTCTTTGACACGCTTGTATTTCCAGCTTTAAATTGTGTCCTCTCGTCCTATCTTTTCTCACTTTATATAGGTTACCCCCTGTCCACCATCTCTATTTCCCTCAGTATCTTGTATATTGTGATTATATCTCCTGTATTTTCTTCTGTCTCCCAGGGTTGTGAGGTCCAGTTCCTTCAACATGTCATTTTAACTTAACCCTCTTAGCTCTGGCACTAATCTGGTCATTAACCTCTACACTTTTTCAGTTCAATTTTACTTTTATGCTTTACAAGGTGTGGCTTCCAGGCCGGTGCTGCATAGTCCATTTTTGGTCTAACAAAAGCTGTTTAAATTACATTGAAATTATCCTTATTTAGGTTTGTATACAACGTTCTAATGTTTGGAAGCGTCCCATATGCTGCTGATGTCACCCTGCCTGTGTGTGCCTCTGGTCTTGGTCTTGGAATTATATCCACGCCTAAGTCCCGCTTTTTCTCCGATTCCTGTAGATGTTTTCTGTTACTGATGTCGACACCTTCTGGTCTCCTTTCTTCCTGCTCCGTCCTCATTCTCTTACACTTATTGCGAGTGAACTCCAGCAACCATTTGTTTGTTCACTTGTGGAGTTGTTCAAGATCTTCCTGTGACATTCTGCAGTCGTCCTCTGTTTTTACATTCCTCATTATCTTTGCTTCATCTGCAAACATGGACATGTATGCGCTCACTCCCGCGGGTAGATCAGTAGCATAGATTAGGAAGAGTAGTGGTCCCAGGACCTCGCCTTGGGGGACCCCCAGTTGTGACACTCCTCCAGCTGGTGACCTGCAGCTGGTGACCTGCAGCTGGTGACCTGCAACTGGTGACCTGCAGCTGGTGACCTGCAGTTGGTGACCTGCAGCTGGTGACCTGCAGTTGGTGACCTGCAGCTGGTGACCTGCAGCTGGTGACCTCCAGCTGGTGACCTCCAGCTGGTGACCTCCAGCTGGTGACCTGCAGCTGGTGCCCTGCAGCTTATGACCTGCAACTGGTTACCTCCAGCTGGTGACCTGCAGTTGGTGACCTGCAGCTGGTGACCTCGCTTATGACGGCGACACTTTGCCTTCTGTTTTCCAGGTACTCCCTCACCAAGTTTAGTGTCTTCCCAATTAACCCAACTTGCATCTGCATCTTGCACACCTGCCTGTCGTGAGCAGCACCACCTGCACACCTGCCTGTCGTGAGCAGCACCACCTGCACACCTGCCTGTCGTGAGCAGCACCACCTGCACACCTGCCTGTCGTGAGCAGCACCATCCTGCACACCTGCCTGTCGTGAGGAGCACCATCAAATACCTTTTGGAAATCTAGGAAAAGGCACTCGACCCTCCCCCACAGCCCTCTCTCCCTCTCTTATTTCCGTAACCTCGTCACAGAACCTGATCCAATTTGGTCCGGCTCGACTTCCACTTCTAAAACCATGCTGGCGATTTGGTTCAATTTGGTACAATTACAATACAATTTGGTGTGTCCTCTCCAGGCGTCTCCCTGGTCTCACCTGACTACTCTCTTCAGCACTTGACGTGGAACACTTGTCAGCGACATTGGTCTGTAATTTAGTGCCTCCTGTCTGTCCAGTTCTTGAATGTTGGGAGTACATTTGCCTGCTTCCTGGAGTCTTGGAGATTTCCCATTTCGAGTGTTTTATTGAAAACAGGACTGAGTGTGTGACACAGCATTCCTGCAGCCTTCTTCAGCAGCCATGGTGATATTATGTCTGGCTCTGATGCTCCCTCAGCTGGTGGGAGAGGAAGAAAGAGGGAGAGGAGGAAGGTGGGGGAGGAGGAAGGTGGGGGAGGAGAGGGGGAGAGAGATAGGGAGAGTAAGAGGTCGGGAGAAAGAGAACCGGATGCTAGAGAGAGGGCGTGTTTGTGTGTGTGTGTTTTGATAACTTGAAAACATTTAATCAAGCGAGCCATTTAATAGAGAGAAAAAATATCAAGCGAGTCTCAAATATATATGAGGTCAATTTAGTTACAGGAGCTGGAATACTATATATCTTGTGTACAGGTACTGTGGCTAGGGTGTTCCCTTGTACACCAGTGAAGGAAGTGCAGAAACTGAAAGGTTTTCCCTTCTCAAATGCTGGGAACACAATTGAGGAGCCCCGTGGAGCTACTACTCTCTCTCTCCCTCTCTCTCTGGGTAACGATGTGTATCAGTGCTATACCGACGGCTCTGTAGAAGAAGGTGGACGATGTACCGGATGTGCATGCAATATATTTGAACAATCTTCTCTCGTACATACAGCAATGAAGCGCGTCAATGACTGGGCAAGTACAACTCAAATTGCTTTGTTAAAATCACTCCTTCTGAAGATGTATTAATATACGAAAGTACTTAAGGAAATTCCTGTTTCAATTTTCCTTCGTGGTCTGACACTGTCATATATATATATATATATATATATATATATATATATATATATATATATATATATATATATATATATATATATATATATATATATATATGTCGTACCTAGTAGCCAGAACGCACTTCTCAGCCTACTATGCAAGGCCCGATTTGCCTAATAAGCCAAGTTTTCCTGAATTAATATATTTTCTCTAATTTTTTTCTTATGAAATGATAAAGCTACCCATTTCATTATGTATGAGGTAATTTTTTTTTATTGGAGTTAAAATTAACGTAGATATATGACCGAACCTAACCAACCCTACCTAACCTAACCTAACCTATCTTTATAGGTTAGGTTAAGTTCGGTAGCCGAAAAAGTTAGGTTAGGTTAGGTTAGGTAGGTTAGGTAGTCGAAAAACAATTAATTCATGAAAACTTGGCCTATTAGGCAAATCGGGCCTTGCATAGTAGGCTGAGAAGTGCGTTCTGGCTACTAGGTACGACATATATATATATATATATATATATATATATATATATATATATATATATATATATATATATATATATATATATATGTCGTACCTAGTAGCCAGAACGCACTTCTCGGCCTACTATGCAAGGCCCGATTCGCCTAATAAGCCAAGTTTTACTGAATTAATATATTTTCTCTATTTTTTTTCTTATGAAATGATAAAGCTACCCATGTCATTATGTATGAGGTCAATTTTTGTTATTGGAGTTAAAATTAACGTTGTTATATGACCGAACCTAACCAACCCTACCTAACCTAACCTAACCTATCTTTATAGGTTAGGTTAGGTTAGGTAGCCGAAAAAGTTAGGTTAGGTTAGGTTAGGTAGGTTAGGTAGTCGAAAAACAATTAATTCATGAAAACTCGGCTTATTAGGCAAATCGGGCCTTGCATAGTAGGCTGAGAAGTGCGTTCTGGCTACTAGGTACGACATATATATATATATATATATATATATATATATATATATATATATATATATATATATATAATATATATATATATTAGCATCATATATGTTTGTTTAGCATCGTTTGTTAGCATCATTTGTATTCCCGTTTTCTGTAAATACAATGTAACTTCGTTTTCTATTAATAAATGTGATCGTTTTCTGAAACAACCGGCAACAACGCTATAAAAATGCCAGCGTCCAAGTCTGAAGGGTTTTGCTGGAGCAAATGTTGCTTCCAAGTCATCAGGAACATCTTGGGACGACGAGTAAAACAATGACAGTGTCGACAATTACACTACTCGAGGGGGGGGGGGAGAAATACGGGAAGTAACAACAGTATTGATGATAACGATCAGAGGAGGAATAAGGAACACAAAGAAGGAATAGAGAAGGAGAGCAGAGATAGACGTAAACATAGAGAAGAGAACCACCAAAACACAACCAAACACCAACCAACCTTACCTAACCTAACCTAACTTATCTTTATAGGTTAGGTTAGGTTAGGTTAGGTTAGGTTAGGTTAGGTTAGGTTAGGAAGTGGAAAAAGTTAGGTTAGGTTAGGTAGTGGAAAAAGTTAGGTTAGGTTAGGTTAGGTAGGTTAGGTAGTCGAAAAAACATTAATTAATGAAAACTTGGTTTATTAGGCAAATCGGGCCTTGCATAGTAGGTTGAGAAGTGCGTTCTGGCTACTAGGTACGACATATACATATATATATATATATATATATATATATATATATATATATATATATATATATATATATATATATA
>WNGS01087021.1:8085911-8101831 GCA_020271785.1 Procambarus virginalis
TGACCTCCCGCACAGGATACGAGTAGTTGCTTATCTTCCCTTCAGCATCTCAATCATCCACTTAAGTCTTCTTGTTCTCCTTTTAATGTTTTTAAATTTTGCCTTGAGAGGAGAGTTTATTGGGCAGCGCCACTCATCTTGTGAGTGGACATAGCAGAATGTACAACACTCCCAATAGGAAGAAAACCCCGCTGGTTGTTCATCCTGTCACTTGTACCCATACACAGCTGGGACTTGCTTAACTGTCTCAAGTGAACAGCTTCTCAAACAAGAAGATTAACATCTGTCAACCCTTAAAAGCTTACGTTATCTTGCGGGTGCAAAATAGGGGAATCTTTTAAGAACAGTATCAATATTTGACAAATAGTGTTTTCCTAACTCAAACAATGTGGGGTTTATTATTCTACACATACTTCTAATGTCTCTCAGGTGTTCACATTCACGTAGATAGTGGTCAAGGCGGTGTCCATCACTCTCACCACAGATTCTGCAACTTCGCTGATCAACAGTTGTTTCCATTCCGTATCTCCATGGATATTTGTATTAAAGAGGATTGACGGATTCTTGCTATTACTGATTCTCTCCCGCGTCCTCCTCCTCTTCGTCCATAATGATTGGGATTGCCAGCTGCAACCATGTTGTACCATCATACAAATTCACTGGTTTGTGCTTCTATCCTCCTTTCCTCAGTTACCTTGTCACGGTGATGTTGCCTGACAATACCTCTAATTTGTAGTAGAGTCTTGGGTATGAAGTATTCAATATGGTCTCCTTCAGCGCCTTCAGCAGCCAGCACATCTGCTCGTTCATTCCCACATATCCCAACATGGGAGGGGATCCACAGAAACTTGACGACTCTTCCCTGATTGGTAAGTACTCTCACAGCTCTTAATTTCAGCGACTATTGCAAAATTTTCTGCCAAATTTTTACTTAGGCTTTGCAGTGTTGCTTTTGAATCAGTGCAAATCACTGCACCATTAGTGTTCCGTTAAAGAAACCTTAACGCCGTAACAATGGCAGTTAGCTCTGCTTGCGTTGAAGAGGCATAGTTCTCAATACGCGCTTTTTCTTCATTTCTGCGTTGGAAAGTATTATCCTTGATTACCGTGTATGCTGCACCAGCCCTGCCATTGACAGGATTAGATGACCCGTCAGTGTAGATTTGATCTAGTTCATCTCCGGCTTCTTTATAAATTTCCTCGAGATACTTGTGCCTCATTTCTTGTGGTAACATGTTGGATTTTTTTGTTGCCATTTTATTGATGATAATCTTGCATGAGTCATCCTCCCAGGGAGGCAACCTCTCTACAGGCAGGAGCTCACGGGCTTGCTCAAGCCGGTGAAGTTCTTCGAGGTAGCAGACTGATCTGTGATGCTATTTTTTGCTTCTCCTGTTTCCACCTGTAAGTAACACAGAACTTTGTTTTTCTTAGCAATATCATTGTAATGGGGATCTCTGGCTATCCTAATTTCAAGCTTAGCATTCAGCTCCTTAATTCTGCCTTTAACACTGGGGAGAGACAACACCTCTCGTAGATTAGACGTTTTGGCAGTTCTTGGAACTACAAAAATGATTGTCATGGCTTCATTTTAAATGTTTTCAAGCCTTTTCATATCACTTTGGAAGTTGGTGCACAGAACTGGTGCGGCATAGTCTATGACGGAGCGCACATAGGCTGTGTACATCATTTTAAGCGCGGCAATAGAGGCTCCATGTCCATTCCAGGTCATAGCTTTCAGTGCCCTGCGTCGACTTTTGCATGTTCCTATGAGTTGATTGAGCTCCTCTTTCTTCCCTTTGTTAGAGCCGACAGTGACGCCAAGGTACCGATATTGGTCAACCCATTCGAGTGTTACACCATTAATTTGTAGTTCTTCATTTTCTCCCCGCTTGTGATGGGAGTATGCCTTCGTCTTGTTTGTGGAGAGAGTGAAACCGAGCTCAATACATTTCCTTCCGAGGAGTTCAATGGACTGTTTAATTTTTCCCAAGGTGGGAGCTTGTGTTAGGACATCATCTGCATATCCCACTTGTTGTGTTCCTTCCGGAAAATCAATATTTGCAATGGCGTTCATAAGTACATTGAATAGTGTGGGGTTCTCTCGATTTAACGAGGCTGTCCTTGTCCACCTTGGCCCTACTCTCGGTATCTTGTGTATTGTGATCATGTCCCCTCTGTTATCTACTATCCTCTAGATATGTGAGATGTAATGCCATCAGTCCATCCTCATAGCTCAACTCTGGCGCCAATCTTGTTGCAAACTTCTGTACTGTTTCACTTTTGGTTTGATGCTTCACAAGGTGCGATGCCATGCTGGTGCTGCATTTTCCAGTATTGGTCTGACAAACGTTGCGTAGACTGTCTTGAAGGAGTACTGATTTAGGTTTCTAAACGATGCTTTTATATATATATATATATATATATATATATATATATATATATATATAGATATATATATATATATATATATATATATATATATATATAGAATATATATATATATATATACATATATATATATATATACATATATATATATATATATATATATATATATATATATATATATATATATATATATATATGTCATTGTTGCATATGCTGCTGATGTTATCCTGTTTGTGTGTGTGCCTCCGGTGTGAGGGGTCAGAACTGTCCACTCCCAGAGCCTTCCCACTTTCTGATTCATGTCGCTGCCTTCCCTTCAGCTGCCTTCCCACTTATATATATATATATATATATAATATTTATATTTTTTTTAAGCGTGTACTGAGTTCCCACAAGGTCTACCTTCCGAGCCTCCCGAGGATGCAATCCCACCTAACAGCTGCCTAACTCCTGGGTACCTGTTTATTACTAAGGAAGCAGAGGCATTTAGTGAGAGGAAATGTACCCAACCATTTCTACCTCGTAATGAAATCATACCTGAGATCACCGATTGCGAGACGATAACGAAGCCAACTCCCCCACGAGGTATTTTTTCTCCTTTTCCCAAATGCATTACCTTGCACTTCTTGGGATTGACTTCTAGCAACACTTATTTGGCCACTGGTGGAGTTGTCCAGGACTTCTTGTAACTTTCTGCAGCACTCCTCTGTTTTTATATTCCTCAAGAGCTCTGTATCAGCTGTAACCCGTGGCATAAATGAGCTCTCTCCCGCGCGTAGGTTCTTCACATATATTAGAAACAGCAGGTGTCCCAGGTGTCCTATTTGTTACATTCTTCCTGACTCATACAGACTCTCTGCTTCCTGTCAATCAGGTACTCCCTTACCCAGTTAAAGGGGAACAGTGTCGAATGCTTTTTGGCGATCTGGGAAAATACAGTCTACCCAGCCATCTTTTTCTTGTCATATTTTAGTACCTTATAATATAGAACTGAATCAAGTTTACCAGTCACCCCGATTTTCCATTTCTATGTTCTATTTCTATAGGCGAGCCGGTCAGCCGAGCGGACAGCACACTGGACTTGTGATCCTGTGGTTCTGGGTTTGATCCCAGAGTTTCTTTCACCCTATGCCACTGTTACCTAGCAGTAAAATAGGTACCTGGGTGTTAGTCAGCTGTCACGGGCTGCTTCCTGGCGGTAGAGGCCTGGTCGAGGACCAGGCCGCGGGGACACTAAAAAGCCCCGAAATCATCTCAAGATAACCTCAAGATATGGTGCCCCTTCAGTAGTAGAGTGGACGCACTCCAGGTGCCCCACCACTCTTAGTGAGCAGTACTGGTTAGTGACAAGGGCTAGTAATTTAGTGCCGCCACTCTATCCCCATTTTAATATTTGGACTACATTTTCATTTTCCAGAATTCTAAAAGATTTCTCTTCTAAAGAGTTTAATATAAATATTTTAAATAGTTTTAAGTATTAAAATACTTAAAAGCTGGAATTTTGAGGAATATTTGAATAGGTAAATGTTTTATCTTCTCCAAAATGCTGAATGAGAAGAGTTTTCATCTG
The DNA here is from genome assembly GCA_020271785.1 of Procambarus virginalis. Taxonomy (NCBI): domain Eukaryota; kingdom Metazoa; phylum Arthropoda; class Malacostraca; order Decapoda; family Cambaridae; genus Procambarus; species Procambarus virginalis. The sequence goes on from WNGS01087021.1 coordinate 8,089,873, forward strand.
AGTGTTGGAATGATTGTTCTCAAGCCGCCATTGAGTGTTCATCAACAAAAAGAGATCAGACCGTCGCCAGCAGTCAGAGAACAGTCGAGGTCATCAAGATATTGTTGAAAAAGGTGTTTTATATATGATATCATTCGTGTGTCTTAAAAATGTTCAATATATCAATATTGAACACGTAATTGTATTTAACACGTAATTGCTCATTCATGATGAGTGGTGCAGAACATCAGCTGCAAATACGCTCTTCACATCATCAAAAGCAGTTCTGTAAAAACTAAACAAAAACATATTATGAAAGTCCTGAAGTGTTGACGAGAGTATTCAACCCTCTCAGCGTTCTTCCTTTTCAACCAATCCTTATTCAGCGTCTTAACTGACGTCACTATACTTGATGACGTCACACACGTCTCCTTGACGTTCCTGCCAAGTGGAACGTCTTCTCTCCCGCTGGTCAACGTCACTTACTGTAGTTTAAATGTTTGCATCTGCGTTGTTTCTTTGTCTTCGTCCTCTGAGCATTTTCACAATATTCTTTAGAGCAGTCAAGGAGATTTTTTTATTGTTGTCTCCCGAGGCGGCTAGTTTATTGTGCACCCCATACTCATCCTGTGAGCGGTAGCGCAAAAAGGGTTACAGAGGGCACAAAAGGTCGTTATCAGACCTCAACAGTGATAATTACATTAACAATTACATCTATCCTTCACACCTTATAATTACCATGTCAGCTAGTTACAGAGAATGTTCTATTTCAAGAGCTTTACATTTGCGGTAAGTCATTATACATTATTGGTAGGTCTTATGGCTAATACTTAATTGTTTGAACAATGAAGATATTACAGAGTCACAGGGGAGCTGCTGTTTATTATTAGTCTTCACAATACACTACTTGTTTATTTATCTCATATGTCGGTTATCTACTGGAAGCGAAATATGGATACAGTGCAAGGATTTCAGGTATTTTACCCTTAGTAATAAGATAGGTTGCCATATCATACAAAACGTGAGTTTAGATTTGTCTCTAAATGGCTCAGTTTTACTACAGTCCAAGATATAGTGTTGGAGTGTGTCCCTGTCCACACACTCTACACTTCCATAAGTCCATATATACATAAATATATACATATATACATAAAGTCCACACACTTTACACTTTACTTCATCTAGATCCCTATACAATCCCAAGTGCCAGAGATACTTGTAGCCAAGTCTTATACGAGCTGTGACAACATCTGTTAGTCTACTGGTGTTGTTACTTGCACCATACACATGTTTTACTTCACACATTTCATTGTGATAAACAATGGACCTGCTAGTTCCAGTTTGCACTGTTCTACTTTCTTCAAATCTATCCAGGAGTTCTCGTCTAATGACACTTTTAAGGGACTTATTTGAAAACTGAATATTCCATTCAATACTGTCTGTATTTACTGCAGCCTTAGCAAGGGCGTCAACTTTATCATGTTCCTGCAGGCCAATGTGTGGAGGAGTCCACAACATTTTCATATTTACCTCTTGTTAAGTATGCTTATATATCTATGTCTGGTTTCTGAGACAACCACAGAGATGTAGTTCATTTCCCGATGCTAGTCGATAGGCGGCCATCTTGGCGGCCATTTTGGCAGCTATCTTGGCGGCCATCTTGGCGGTTATCCTTGAAAACATTTTCTCCCCCCCCCCTCGTACCAGAATGGTGTGCCCAGTCCAAACATCATCCCCAAGGACCCAACTCAGACATCATCGCCAGGGATCCAACTCAAACGTCATCATCAGGGACCCAAACATCGTCAGTGGCTACCAGACTATGAAGGGAAGGTTATGGAGGCCTCGAGAGCTTCACTCAACAAACGCCTGGCCGTTCTCGTGATGCAGCCCACAACAGCTGATTAAGTCATTGTTTACTGCTAGGTGAAGAGGCGATAGGTGAAAGGAAACATGTCCAAACGTCTAGCTCTGTCCTGGCGCGGGAATGGAACCCTCGACATAAAGGTTGTGTACCCTGACCTAACCACTATACCGTATTGGAGCGACAGGAAAATACCCGAAAGTGTTCAAAATTCAGACGAAGAGTCACAATAACGGGGCTGAAGATATGGTGGCCAAACCACACACCAGAAGACGACCAGACGACCACGTCTCAACCCGTCCTGGACCATTATTGATTGATTTATATATACACAAGAAGGTACATTGGGTTCATGAGAGTGTATATAGCATTGAAGTTTTTACATTCTTGTAAAGCCATTAACAGGCATAGCGTTTCAGACCATTAATATAACAAGTCGCGTGTGTCAAAATGAAGACACGAGACTAGACTTCAGGTCCCAACACGGGACGTCGAGTCTGGCCAAGTCTCTTCCGTCCTTACACGGGGTTAAAGGTCTGAAATGTTAGTCTTACCGAAGACGCGGGGAATACATTAGACCATATCTCCACCGACGGGGCTCCTAGCCCCAGTACTGTCGGGAGTGGGGCAACTTACAAGGTCATTGTTACAATAACTTTCACAATGACACTGAAGAAAGAACTTGAGAACGAGATTGATTGATTGAGATTGAGAACAGTATTTAATCGACGCTTGCTGGGCTCGCTGCCATTGTCTTGACATTAAGATTCCTCTGAAGACGCACTTGGGAACCAGTAATCAACACGGACTTAAGAACAGCTCTTCACATTAATAGAAAAAGTAAACACAGAAAAAAACAGAGGGTCTGGTAAGGTTGTTTGTGAGGAGAAAGCGCTAAGCCAGTCTGAGTGGCAGTTAGAACAGAGGGCCAGTCGGTGGACTGGGAAGAACTGGGAGACTGTTAACCAGTCAGGGACGGACGGTCAGGTGCCAGCTCCAGCAGTCCCTCTCATGTTGGTCTCTGTGGACCCGGACCAGCAGACCTTGTGGCTCCTGGACGCCCTTATGGACGACACTGTCAATACTTCATCTCCTCACTAACTCTCCCTCTCTCTCCCTCCCACGTTCCTTCCCTCCCTCCTTGCCTCTCTGCCACCCGTGTGTTATAAGCACATGCCTGGAACCCTGTGCATGTAACACAGACGTTAACTTATGCATTGTGTGTGGATTTTGGTGCTCATGTTAAAGCACTTGAGGACCTGTGGTTGAGTGCTCAGTACCTCACTACACAACACCTGAGCACCCATGGTTGAGTGCTCAGTACCTCACTACACAACATCTAAGCACCTGTGATTGAGTGCTCAGCACCTCACTACACAGCACCTTCCGTTGACTGATCAGCACCTCACTTCACAGCACCTTCGGTTGACTGCTCAGCACCTCACTACACCGTACCTGAGCACCTGTGGTTGAGTGCTCAGGAGCTCACTGCACAGCATTTGAGCACCTGTGGTTGACTGCTCAGTACCTTACTACACAGCACCTGAGCACCTGTGGTTGAGTGCTCAGGAGCTCACTACACAGCACATGAGCACCTGTGGTTGAGTGCTCAACTCCTCACTACACAGTACCTGAGAACCGGTGGTTGAGTGCTCAGCTCCTTACTACACAGCACATGAGCACCTGTGGTTGAATCCTCACTACACAGCACATGAGCACCTGTGGTTGAATGCTCAGCTCCTCACTACACAGCACATGAACACCTGTGGTTGAATGTTCAGCTCCTCACTACACAGAACATGAGCACCTGTGGTTGAGTGCTCAGCACCTTACTACACAACACCTTAGCAACTGTGGTTGAGTGCTCAGGAGCTCACTACACAGCATCTGAGCACCTGTGGTTGAATGCTCAGGAGCTCACTACACAGCACCTGAATACCTGTGGTTCAGTGCTCAGGACCTCACTACACAGTACCTGAGCACCTGTGTTTGAGTGCTCAGCACCTCACTACACAGCTCTGAGCACCTGTGGTTGAGTGCTCAGCTCCTCACTACACAGCTCTGAGCACCGGTGGTTGAGTGCTCAGCACCTCACTACACAGCATCACTTATAACACCTCTCTAACCCCATCTATGGTGCTACCACTCCCGGGCTACTCATGCCCATGCCACCTCTTAGGTTTCTTAATCTTCGAAATATTAACATTACAATGTATTTTTATTATTTGTTTTGTGACAACGACATTGAAGCTTGTTCGTATTTGTGTTGCTCACGTGGCCCCACAAAGTGAGGTGATTCGATGAAATATCTATGTCCAAGCTTATTATCGAGTGCTGTCGGGATGTTGGGGAAATGTGGTGATGAGGTAAAGTGCATCATGAGCATCAATGTCTTAATTCCTCTCATCCATCCTCATCAGGTCATGGATCTTCTTACCAAGGACCTCGTCGATGGCCTTCCCTCCAAGAGGAGCTCCTAGGAGTGTGCTGTCCTCAGGGTTGGTTATATGGATATCAGGCAAAACAGCCTTTATTCGCTCTATTATGTGCTGGTTGATGGAGGTTATTTCGCACTTGGAAGAGCTCAGGGTGAGGCCTAGACTTGCTCCTTGCTCTTATATCATTCATATGTCCTCCAGGAGGGAGTCTGGGGAGCCAGCTAGAGTATAAAGTAGCCGTCACAACTGCAAGAAAAATGACAGGTTGGATAACAAAAACATTTCACACTTGAAAAGCTCTACCGATGACGATACTTTTCAAGACGCTAGTGCTCTCTAGAGTGGAGTACTGCTGCACAATGACAGCCCTTTTCAAAGCTGGATAATTGCTGACCTGGAGAGCGTGCAGAGATCCTTTACTGCTAGAATCCACTCAGTAAAACATCTAAACTATTGGGACCGACTAAAATGTCTAAATCTGTATTCCCTTGAGCGCAGGTGGGAGAGATACATAATTTACACGTGGAATATAGTAGAGGGGCTGGTCCCAAACCTGCACACAGAAATAACAGCACATGATACCAGAAGGCATGGCAGGATGTGCAGAATACCCCCGTTGAAGAGCAGAGGTGCAACAGGTACTCTGAGAGAGCACTATCAAATTCAGAGGCCCGAGACTGTTCAACACGCTTCCACTACACATAAGGGGCATAACTGGTCGACCCCTCGCAGTGTTCAAAAGAGAACTGGATAAGCACCTCCAAAGGATACCTGATCAACCAGGCTGTGCCTCATACGTCAGGCTGCGAGCAGCAGCGTCCAACAGCCTGGTTGACCAGTCCAGCAACCAAGAGGCCTGGTCGACGACCGGGCCGCTAAGCCCCGAAACCACCTCAAGGTAAACCACCTCAAAGTAAACCATCACCTCAAGGTAAACCACCACCTCAAGGTAGACCACCACATCAATATAAACATGAACTTCTAGGTAAACCACCACCTCGAGGTAACCATCGTCCAGCAAGCAACTGTTGAGCTCACTGGACAGGTTATCAGTCACTTCCTTGATGACTTGGCAGAAAAGGAGCAGGCTGGACACCTTGTGATTCTATGTCATGTTCCCGAATAACAGAGTTAGATTCGGGATTCGGATATATATATATATATATATATATATATATATATATATATATATATATATATATATATATATATATATATATATATATATATATATATATATATATTTACCTAATATATTTGTTTGTGCAATATTATTATGATAAATATAATTCCACAAAAAAATTACAAAGGCGTGATGTATCAATGAGGAAATCCCTTTGAGGCAATGGGGGCGACTTGAACCGGCGGTCTGGTGGTTCCCAGACACCTGCCTCCACCCACTGGACCACGACGGGACAAAGGCGACCAGCCCGGATTGGTCCGCTCCTGCCTTTCTTGGGCCCTCGAGTGGGTGCGCTTTATATACCGTCCTTCTGCCGTCTGTCTGTCAATGTCTTCATGGTAAAAGGAGAAATGCTTGGGGTGACTGTGCACATGCGGCTCAGGCTTGGGTACAAATATTACTGGGAATATGGGATAGGTGTTCATGATAATGACACGAAGTGTAAACTATGTGGCATGTTAAGGTCTCACACCCTTGCCCATTATGTTCTTGATTGTCCGTTTATTAGTGTATAGAAACACTGAGATAAGGACTGTTCCTGAACAAATAGCCTGGATGTGTCACAAAGGAAAGGTTGATGATATTCTTGAGAGATATAAGAATTTTGCACCAAGACTGTAATCTTTTGTTGAATTATCTGCATGTCTCTTGCAAATTGTCTATACAGTATACCTAGGTCATAAAAGTATTTGTGTGTACGCCTGATACCATACTACTTGTGTAAAGGAGGAAATGTATATGTTTATCTCTCAGAATGTTTGGTAATATGTTTATTGTTTGTGATGTGTGTCTATGTATGTATGAACACGATGTACTGAACGGGGTGAGAATAGCTTGAGCTACCTCATCCCTTTGTGTGTATTTTACCTCAATATACTTTTTTCAATTTCAATTTCAATGTCTTCCCCTGTGTGTATTCACCTAGTTGTGCAACGGGGGTGAGCTCTGGCTCTTTCTATTATTTGGTTGTAGTTCTCTTGTACTTGGATGCAGTACAAACAGGTTTAGCCTTTTCTTCGTTTTGTTGTGAAAATATGTGATATCCTCTACTGGGCCACATACTTGCTATCGAGTGTGTGGGTGTACAGCGCCGCTGCTCAAGAAGGTCTGGCCATGGGAGTCTGGTCGCACTTGGACAAGATGCACATCTGCGAGCAACTTGACGCTGCTGTTGACAACTGCTGCTGACTTGAATGCTGGCAATATGCAGTTCATGACTGAGTCACCACCTGTGTGACCGCGGGCGTCCAACACCGCTCGGTAAGCTATCATCGGCGTCCTCGACGATCTGCTTGACGAACTACTTGGTTGTGTACCTAACTAACATTTATGTACATCTCTCTAAAGTGGCCTTAAACAAGCTTCGGGACGTCCAACATTTTTGCCCGCCTTTCAACCGTCAATCAATAAACCTTTTTTTCACCCTGGAAGCAGCCCGTAACAGCTGTCTAACTCCCAAGTACCTATATGCTGCTAGGTAACAGGAGCATTAGGGTGAAAGATCCTTTACCCATTTGTTTCTGCCTGGTCCGAGAATCGAACCTGGGCCTCAGAATTACGAGCCCTGCGCGCTGTCTATTCAGCTACCAGACCCATGTCTGTCTATCCCTCAGTGTCTGTCTGTTCCTCAATGGTTGTCTGTCCCTCAGTGGCTCTCTGTTCCTCAATGGTTGTCTGTCCCTCAGTGGCTCTCTGTCCCTCAATGGTTGTCTGTCCCTCAGTGTCTGTCTGTCTGTCACTCTCAGCCCCCCACACTCTCCACCACGCACACCCTCCCCTATCACTAACTCAACAACCAATCAAAATCTTGACATTTAAATCACAGCTCTTTCACTCTCTCCCCCCCTCCCACCCCACCCTCCCTCTCTCTCTCTCACCCCTCCCACCCCACCCTCCCTCTCTCTCACCCCTCCCACCCCCTCCCTCTCTCTCACCCCTCCCACCCCACCCTCCTTCTCTCTCACCCCACCCACCCCACCCTCCCTCTATCTCTCACCCCTAACAATCCCTAATCCTGTAATCTTCTACACAAAACTGCCCCCTGGTTCCCTTATCCTGTCAGTCCTTGTTGGGGACACCTGTGTAGGGTCCTGGTACCTGTGTACTGGGGATCCTGGTACCTGTGTACTGGGGGTACTAGTAACTGTGTACTGGGGATCCTGGTACCTGTGTACTGGGGGTCCTGGTACCTGTGTACTGGGTGTCCTGGTACCTGTGTACTGGGGGTACTAGTACCTGTGTACTGGGGACCCTGTTACCTGTGTACTGGGGGTCCTGGTACCTGTGTACTGGGGATCCTGGTACCTGTGTACTGGGGGTCCTGGTACCTGTGTACTGGGGGTCCTGGTACCTGTGTACTGGGGAAACAAGTACCTGTGTACTGGGGTCCTGGTACCTAAGTACTGGGGATCCTGGTACCTGTGTACTGGGGTCCTGGTACCTGTGTACAGCGGGTCCTGGTACCTGTGTACTGGGGGTCCAGGTACCTGTGTACTGGGGGTTCTGGTACATGTGTACTGAGGGTCCTGGTACCTGTGTACTGGGGGTCCTGGTACCTGTAAACTGGGGGTCCTGTACCTGTGTACTGTGGGTCCTGGTACCTGTGTACTGGGGGTTCTGGTACCTGTGTACTGGGGGTCCTGGTACCTGTGTACTGTGGGTCCTGGTACCTCTGTACTGGGGGTCCTGGTACCTATGTACTGGGGGTCCTAGTACCTGTGTACTGAGTGTCCTGGTACCTGTGTACTGGGGGTCCTGGTACCTGTGTACTGGGGGTCCAGGTACTTGTGTACTGGGAGTCCTAGTACCTGTGTACTGGGGGTACTAGTACCTGTGTACTGGGGGTCTTGGAACCTGTGTATTGGGGGTCCTGGTACCTGTGTACTGGGGGTCCAGGTACCTGTGTACAGGGGGTCCTGGGGCCTGTGTACTGGGGTCCTGGTACCTGTGTACTGGGGGTCCTGGTACCTGTGTACTGGGGGTCCTGGTACCTGTGTACAGGGGGTCCTGGGGCCTGTGTACTGGGGTCCTGGTACCTGTGTACTGGGGGTCTTGGTACCTGTGTACTGGGGGTCCAGGTACCTGTGTACAGGGGGTCCTGGGGCCTGTGTACTGGGGTCCTGGTACCTGTGTACTGGGGGTCCTGGTACCTGTGTACTGGGGGTCCTGGTACCTGTGTACTGGCGGTCCTGGTACCTGCGTACTGTGGGTCCTGGTACCTGTGTACTGGGGATCCTGGTACCTGTGTACTGGTGGTCCTGATACCTGTGTACTGGGAGTCCTAGTACCTGTGTACTGGGGGTACTAGTACCTGTGTACTGGGGGTCTTGGTGCTTGTGTATTGGGGGTCCTGGTACCTGTGTACTGGGGGTCCAGGTACCTGTGTACAGAGGGTCCTGGGGATTGTGTACTAGGGTCCTGGTACCTGTGTACTGGGGGTCCTGGTACCTGTGTACTAGGGGTCCTGGTACTTGTGTACTGCGGTTCCTAGTACCTGTGTACTGGGAGTCCTGGTACCTGTGTACTGGGGGTCCTAGTACCTGTGTACTGGGGGTACTAGTACCTGTGTACTGGGGTCTTGGTACACGTGTACTGGTGGTCCTGGTAACTGCGTACTAGGAGTCCTGGTACCTGTGTACTGGGGACCTAGTATCTGTGTACTGGGGGTCCTAGTACCTTGGTACTGGGAATCTTGATACCTGTGTACTGGGAGTCCTGGTACCTGTGTACTGGGGGTACTAATACCTGTGTATTGGGGGTCCTGGTACCTGTGTACTGGGGGTCCTGGTACCTGTGTACTGGTGGTCCTAGTACCTGTGTACTGGGGGTCCTGGTACCTGTGTACTGGGGGTCCTAGTACCTGTGTACAGGTGGTCCTGTACCTGTGTACTGGGGGTCCTGGTACCTGTGTACTGGGGGAATAGTACCTGTGTACTGGTGGTTCTGGTACCTGTGTACTGGGGGTTTAGCACCTGTGTACTAAGGGTCTAGTACCTCTGTATTGAGGGTACTAGTACCTGTGCACTGGGGGTTCTGGTACCTGTGTACAGGGTGTCCTGGTACCTGTGTACTGGGAGACCTATTACCTGTGTACTGGGGTACTGCAAGCCTGGTTCTGGGGTACTGCCAACCTGGTACTGGGATACTGGCAGCCTGGCACTGGGATACTGGTAGCCTGGTACTGGGGTACTGCCAACCTGGTACTGGGATACTGGCAGCCTGGTACTGGGGTATTGGCAGCCTGGTACTGGGGTACTGGCTGCCTGGTACTGGGGTACTGGCAGCCTGGTACTGGGATACTGGTAGCCTGGTACTGGGATACTGGTAGCCTGGTACTGGGATACTGGTAGCCTAGCACTGGGATACTGGTAGCCTGGTACTGGGATACTGGTAGCCTGGTACTGGGATACTGACAGCCTGGCACTGGGATACTGGTAGCCTGGTACTGGGATACTGGCAGCCTGGTAATGGGATACTGGCAGCCTGGTACTGGGATACTGGCAGCCTGGTACTGGGATACTGGCATCCTGGTACTGGGATACTGGTAGCCTGGTACTTTGGTACTGGCAGCCCGGTACTGGGTTACTGGCAGCCTGGTACTGGGGTACTGGTAGACTGGTACTGGGATACTGGTAGCCTGGTACAGGGATACTGGCAGCCTGGTACTGGGATACTGGTAGCTTGGTACTGGGGTACTGGCAGCCTGGTACTGGGGTACTGGTAGCCTGGTACTGGGATACTGGCAGCCTGGTACTGGGATACTGGTAGCCTGGTACTGGGATACTGGTAGCCTGGTACTGGGGTACTGGCAGCCTGGTACTGGGATACTGGTAGCCTGGTACTGGGGTACTGGTAGCCTGGTACTGGGGTACTGTCTGCCTGGTACTGGGGTACTGGCAGCCTGGTACTGGGGTACTGGCAGCCTGGTACTGGGATACTGGTTGCCTGGTACTGGGGTACTGGTAGCCTGCTACTGGGGTACTGGCTGCCTGGTACTGGGGTACTGGCAGCCTGGTACTGGGATACTGGCAGCCTGGTACTGGGGTACTGGCTGCCTGGTACTGGGGTACTGGCAGCCTGGTACTGGGATACTGGCAGCCTGGTACTGGGGTACTGCCAACCTGGTACTGGGATACTGGCAGCCTGGTACTGGGATACTGGTAGCCTGGTACTGGGGTACTGGTAGCCTGGTACTGGGATACTGGCAGCCTGGTACTGGGGTACTGGGTACTGGTAGCCTGGTACTTGGGTACTGGTAGCCTGGTACTGGGGTACTGGGGTACTGGGGTACTGGCAGCCTGGTACTGGGGTACTGGCAGCCTGGTACTGGGGTACTGGCAGCCTGATACTGGGGTACTGGCAGCCTGGTACTGGGGTACTGGCAGCCTGGTACTGGGATACTGGTAGCCTGGTACTGGGATACTGGCAGCCTGGTACTGGGGTACTGGCAGCCTGGTACTGGGGTACTGGCAGCCTGGTACTGGGATACTGGTAGCCTGGTACTGGGGTACTGGTAGCCTAGTACTGGGGTACTGTCTGCCTGGTACTGGGGTACTGGCAGCCTGGTACTGGGGTACTGGCAGCCTGGTACTGGGATACTGGTTGCCTGGTACTGGGGTACTGGTAGCCTGCTACTGGGGTACTGGCTGCCTGGTACTCGGGTACTGGCAGCCTGGTACTGGGATACTGGCAGCCTGGTACTGGGGTACTGGCTGCCTGGTACTGGGGTACTGGCAGCCTGGTACTGGGATACTGGCAGCCTGGTACTGGGTACTGCCAACCTGGTACTGGGATACTGGCAGCCTGGTACTGGGGTACTGTCGGCCTGGTACTGCTGTACTGGCAGCCTGGTACTGGGGTACTGGTAGCCTGGTACTGGGGTACTGGTAGCCTGGTACTGGTAGCCTGGTACTGGGGTACTGGTAGCCTGGTACTGGGGTACTGGTAGCCTGGTACTGGGTACTGGTAGCCTGGTACTGGTAGCCTGGTACTGGGTACTGGTAGCCTGGTACTGGGGTACTGGTAGCCTGGTACTGGGATACTGGCAGCCTGGTACTGGGATACTGGTAGCCTGGTACGGGAGTACTGGTAGCCTGGTACTGGGATACTGGCAGCCTGGTACTGGGATACTGGTAGCCTGGTACTGGGATACTGGTAGCCTGGTACTGGGATACCTACAGCCTGGTACTGGGATACTGGCAGCCTGGTACTGGGATACTGGGGTGAGGTGGTATACCAAGTAGAGCCAAGCTGGCGCTCACTCCTCTGGTACCTGAGTTCATTGAAACAGTATCAAGGCGACCTGCCCTCTTTGTAAGACATTGTAAACCCATTGTGTACCCATTGTGGGCCTATTGTGGGCCACTGGTGCCCTCTTTTTGAGCCCCTATGCCCGCTGAGAACGGCCCAGCGGTGTGAAGACTCCGTGTTCCGTCAGCTGTGGAGGCGGGACCCAAGCCTTCACCAGCGGATCGCATTCTCTCCACCGCCATTGGG
>WNGS01087021.1:8135906-8154640 GCA_020271785.1 Procambarus virginalis
GACAGTTTATTGTGCACCCCATACTCATCCTGTAAGCAGTAGTTTATTGTGCGCCCATACCCATCCTGTGAGCGGTAGTTTATTGTGCACCCCATACCCATCCTGTGAGCGGTAGTTTATTGTGCACCCCATACTCATCCTGTGAGCAGCAGTTTATTGTGCACCCCATACTCATGCTGTTAGAGGTGGTTTATTGTTTACCCCCATACCCATCCTGAGAGCGGATGCACAAAAGGATTATTGATGGCACAAAAGGTGTAATGAGACCTTTTGTGTTAATCAGCTGAGATTTTCACCTAAAGTTTCATCTAACTTTAACTCCAAATATGATAATATGTTGCTAGTTACAAAAAATGAATTACAGCATCTAGTTTTTACATGCATTATTAAACATTGATGGTTGATCGTTTGGCAATACATTAAATATTACATATATAGGAGTAATTTATTATTTACTTTCTCTAGTCTTCTCACTACTTAACGTATTCTTTCTTTGCAAACAGAAGAGTGTTAGGGGGAGACATGATCACCACATACAAGATTCTGAGAAGAATTTATATGGTAAGAGGCAGATGACATAAACAGTCACATTGTTTCACAGGTGACTGTTTATGTTGTAGCTCTGTGTATCTCTTGCGGTTTCTCTCTCTCTCTCTCTCTCTCTCTCTCTCTCTCTTCTTCTCTCTCCTCTCTCCCTCTCTCTCTCTCTCTCTCTCCTCTCTCTCTCTCTCTCTCTCTCCTCTCTCTCTCTCTCTCTCTCTCAGTAACCTTCGCTTCCTGACGATAATTACTGGTCAACACTTGAGAGTTGTCAACAACTGCTACAGCTGTGAGTGTTGGACCTCACAGGAGACGAGGAGAGGGAGAGAGTCTGGAGAGTCTGGAGAGTCTGAAGGTCTGAAGAGTCTAGAGAGTCTGAAGAGTCTGAAGAGTCTAGAGAGTCTGAAGAGTCTGGAGAGTCTGGAGAGTCTGAAGAGTCTGGAGAGTCTGGAGAGTCTGAAGAGTCTGAAGAGTCTGGAGAGTCTGGAGAGTCTGGAGAGTCTGAAGAGTCTGGAGAGTCTGAAGAGTCTGAAGAGTCTAGAGAGTCTGAAGAGTCTGGAGAGTCTGGAGAGTCTGAAGAGTCTGGAGAGTCTGAAGAGTCTAGAGAGTCTAGAGAGTCTGAAGAGTCTGGAGAGTCTGGAGAGTCTGAAGAGTCTGGAGAGTCTGAAGAGTCTGAAGAGTCTGGAGAGTCTGAAGAGTCTGAAGAGTCTGGAGAGTCTGGAGAGTCTGAAAAGTCTGGAGAGTCTGGAGAGTCTGGAGAGTCTGAAGAGGTCTGAAGAGTCTGGAGAGTCTGAAGAGTCTGAAGAGTTGAAGAGACTGGGAGAGTCTGAAGAGTCTGGAGAGTCTGAAGAGTCTGGAGAGTCTGAAGAGTCTGAAGAGTCTGAAGAGTCTGGAGAGTCTGGAGAGTCTGAAGAGTCTGGAGAGTCTGAAGAGTCTGGAGAGTCTGAAGAGTCTGAAGAGTCTGAAGAGTCTGGAGAGTCTGGAGAGTCTGAAGAGTCTGGAGAGTTTGGAGAGTCTGAAGAGTCTGGAGGGTCTGAAGAGTCTGGAGAGTCTGATGAATCTGGAGTCAAAAGAGTCTGGAGAGTCTGAAGAGTCTGAAGAGTCTGAAGAGTCTGGAGAGTCTGAAGAGTCTGGAGAGTCTGAAGAGTCTGGAGAGTCTGAGAGTCTGGAGAGTCTGAACAGTCTGGAGAGTCTGAAGAGTCTGGAGAGTCTGGAGAGTCTGAAGAGTCTGGAGAGTCTGAAGAGTCTGGAGAGTCTGATGAATCTGGAGAGTCAAAGAGTCTGGAGAGTCTGAAGAGTCTGGAGAGTCTGATGAATCTGCAGAGTCAAAAGAATCTGGAGAGTCTGGAACGTCTGGAGAGTCTGAAGAGTCTGAAAGTTTAAAGAGTCTGGAGGGCCAACACCCCTCCTAAGCAGGTGGTTAAGGTGGCCACCCTCACCCCCCCTGAGCAGGTCGGTAGGTGACCACCCTCACCTGAGCAGGTGAGTAAGGTGGCCACCCCCCCCCCTGAGCAGGTGGATAGGTGGCCATCCCCCCCATGAGCAGGTGGATAAGGTGGCCACCCCCCCCCTGAGAGTGAGTAAGGGGCCACCCCCCCTGAGCAGGTGGATAAGGTGGCCACCCCCCCCCTGAGCAGGTCGTTAAGGTGCCCCCCCCCCTGAGCAGGTGACTAAGGTGGCCACCCCCGAGCAGGTGGATAAGGTGGCCACCCCCCTCTGAGCAGGTGAGTAAGGTGGCCACCCCCCCCCCCCTGAGCAGGTGGTAGGTGCCCCCCCCCTGAGCAGGTGAGTAGGTGGCCACCCCCCTGAGCAGGTGAGTAAGGTGGCCACCCCCCCTGGCAGGTGGATAAGGTGGCCACCCCCCTGAGCAGGTGATAAGTGCACCCCCCCCCCCTGAGCAGGTGGATAAGGTGGCCCCCCCCCCTGAGCAGGTAAGTAAGGTGGCCACCCCCCCCCCTGAGCAGGTGGATAAGGTGGCCACCCCCCCCCCTGAGCAGGTCGGTAAGGTGCCCCCCCGAGCAGGTGGGTAAGTGACCACCCCCCCCCTGAGCAGGTGAGTAAGGTGGCCACCCCCCCTGAGCAGGTGGATAAGGTGGCCACCCCCCCTGAGCAGGTAAGTAAGGTGGCCACCCCCCCCCCCTGAGCAGGTGGATAAGGTGGCCACCCACCCCCCCTGAGCAGGTGGGTAAGGTGCCCCCCCCCCCGAGCAGGTGGGTAAAGTGCCCCCCCCCCCCTGAGCAGGTCGGTAAGGTGGCCACCTCCCCTTAGCAGGTGGGTAAGATAAATCTCTCCCCAATGGGTAATTAAATTCCACTTCAGCTTGATAAGAAAGCTTAACTTGTCTTCTAATCACCCTTCAGTATTTAGAGTGCATCAACACACTCACTGTGGCCTCAGACACTCAAGAGTGATGAGTGTGTTGATGGTCTCAAGATCATTCAAATATTCCCCGGAATATGACCCGCCAAGTCGTGTAGCAACCAGGTACCCATTTTACTGTTGGGTAAACACAGGCTACAGTTAAGGATTGGCGCCCAGTCAATCCTCCCCGGCCAGGATACGAACCCAGGACAAAGCGCTCGTCAAACGCCGGGCGAGTCTTAACACTATGAAATGGGGACTGTTTAATAATTTATCGACTTTACCTTACCTCCTTATATCGCAAGGAGCTGAGATATAAGGACAAGAAACTAGGATATAAGAGCAAGACGCTGGGATATAAGGACAAGGAGCTGTGATATAAGGTCAAGAAGCGGTATATCTAGACGGAGTGAATATCTGACACCAAACCAGAGAGAGAGAGAGAAAGAGAGAGGAAGGAGCAGGGGCCGGGAGGGTGTGAAGGCAGACAACTCAGGGGATCAGGTACCAGGTGTGTGTGAATGTAGTTGTCACCTGACCAGTGTACACAACAACCCCCCCCCCTCCCCTCCGGTAGGGGGAAGGTGTTTGTCAGGGCCAGAGGTGTAAGGCCCAGCCTGTGTGTGTGTTTCTGTTTAGTATTTGTACCTACAGAATCGAGCTATTAGCTCTTGGACCCAACCTTTCTAACAATTTTTTTTCCTCTATTCTCTTTACTACATATATTTCTCTCCAACACACACACATATCCGTTCTATTCTTTCATCCGTTAACTACTCTGACACTGAAAAAGTTCCTTCTAATGTCCCTGTGGGTCATGTGGGTACTCAGTTTCCACACAGGTGGAAACTGAGTACCCACATGAGCCACAGGGACAATAGAAAAAACTTTTTCAGTGTCAGAGTAGTTAACGGATGGACTGCATTAGACAGTGATGTGGTGGAGGCTGACTCCATACACAGTTAAAAATGTAGATATGACAGAGCCCAGTAGGCTCAGGAACCTGTACAACAGTTGATTGACAGTTGAGAGGCGGGACCAAAGAGCCAACGCTCAACCCCCGCAAGCACAAATAGGTGAGTACAAATAGGTGAGTACACAAATTCCCAGAAAGCAGCCCGCAGCAGCTGTCTAACTCCCAGGTACCTACATGTTGCTAGGTGAACAGGTACGCCAGGGTGAAGGAAAGTCTGCCCATTTATTTCCGTCTCCGCCGGGGATCGAACCGGGCTATTACGACCCCCGAGCGCTGTCCACTCAGCCGCGAGGACCCCGAGGTCTGTGTGTATTCACCTAGTTGTACTCATCTAGTTGTGATTGTGGGAGTTGAGCTCTAGCTCTTTGGTCCCGCCTCTCAACCGTCAATCAACTGATGCACAGGTTCCTGAGCCTACTGGGTTCTATCATATCTACATTTGAATCTGTGTATGGAGTCAGCCTCCACCACATCACTGCCTAATGCATTCATTGTCAACTACTCTGACACTGAAAAAATTCTTTCCAACGTCTCTGTGGCTCATTTGGGCACTCAATTTCCACCTGTGTCCCCTAGTGCGTGTGCCCCTTGTGTTAAACATCCTGTCTTTATCTACCCAATCAATTCCTGAGGCCTAATTCCCGTAGTCTCAGTCACACACACACACACACAGTGTACTCACCTAATTGTGTTTGCAGGGGTTGAGCTCTAGTTCTTTGATCCCGCCTCTCAACTGGTGTGTGTGTGTTGTGGGAAATTTTACCCATTATATATTATCTAAGAAATGTATTATTTCTAAATCATATCTAAATTATATCAAAATCAATATCAAAATCATCTTAGAATCATTACAGATTCATTATGCATCTGGATCCTAGATGCCAATGCCACTGTAATCACATACAGTCATAGGGCCCTTGGTTGCCTACGTGATTTTGTGCATGATTTCTCAAAGTTCTAGAAGCTTCAAGAAAAATATCTTAATTAAAAAACTATTGGAACATCAATCAATTTCCAAAAGAAGATTAAATCAAATCTTAATAAGAATCAGTAGCGCTAGCAAGTACTACTTATAAACTGTAAATCTTATATCGAATTATTATAATCACATCTTATCTCATCATATGTCTAGACAGTAAAAATAATCAATCAATATTCATTGAAATCTACCCTCTCTAAGGAGAAGGTGGAGCCATCTCGGGAGAGAAGCGACCTATGCAACCCGTCCTCGCAAATTCGTATAGTCAATATTGACTTATTAGTTACGTGCATAGGTGACATACTAAACATAATAGTTTCCCTTGAAAAGCTTCATAGAAAACACCGACCTTACCTAACCTACTTAGTATGTTAAAATAAGCATCTTATAGCTTCGTAATTTTAATTGTTACTTAACCTATTATAGGTATAGGTTAGGTAATAATTGTAATTACGAAGCAATAAGATGCCTATCTTAACATACTAAGTAGGTTAGGTAAGGTCGGTGTTTTCTGTGAAGCTTTCAAGGGAAACTATTATGTTAAGTATGACACCTATGCACATATTTAATAAGTAAATATTGACTATATGAATTTGCGAGGACGGGTTGACCTATGGGGGCGCCCAGAGGCAGAACGCGTTTGTTTACTAACAGAGTGAAATGTGTAATGGTGCCGTGCGAACAATATTCAGCTTAGGACACATTATTCAATTATCTTTATCACCAGTGATTACTCTCTAGAACTGGGTGAGTACCTGGTCTATATCTACAAGGAAAATCCTAGTATATTATCTAATTAAAAGTGTAATGTGGAGCTCACTCACCCAGTGTGACGCCGTCTCCACCATCATCACCTATCTTAGCTTACTGCAAACACAATTAAGGACATAATCAATTAGCAACGCTACCAGCAAAGCCGTGACATAAAATATCGTGTCTAAACTCTACAAGAGAGTTATCCAGTCTGGCCACATGTCAAACAGGCACCCAGCATTTAGACATAAGTATATCGAGTTATTTTAGAGTGTTAATTGGACAATTGGATGCTTTTATAACGTTGATATATCAAATAAGTCTGTTTGTCGTTACAGGGTGAGGCCATGCCTCATATTTCAGTATTATTAATATAGTAGTTACTGAATCTCTTTTCACTGACGAGACACTAGTGAGGTAGACAGAACCTCATGAGTGTCCCTTTTCTGGGAAAAGTCAAGTCAAGCTGCCTGAATCTCTTCATATAAATAGAATATATCTATATAAATACTTGAACGTATAAGTTAAGTTAACAATTGCTTGCTTAGTTAACTTTAATTTATAATAGAAGTTTATCTAATTGAAAATAAACTCTTGTACTGAGTTAATAGTACTTAGAGCAATTAAGGTCATTTGATTGTATATTTATATATCATACTTACAACAATAAAAATTGCTGTGTTTATAGTATAAGAATATTGGCTGTTATAGTTATGGAGCTGGGATGGACTGTGTACATGTTTAGATCCCTGATTTAAACAGAACCAGTGTTCAGTTATAGAACTGAATTATTAAATCTTATCCTTGTATTAACATTACAAGCTGATTTGCGAAACTTGTCTGCAGGTGGATTGTGGATCTTCAGTCAACTTCTCCATTCATCCTTAGGACCCCACCTGCCACTTACAGCCCACAGTTTGAAATTAGGAAAAGCGGAGCTAGGATTTACGACCCTAGCTTTAGAGACTTTAGTTGAATAAATTTTGCATACAGTAATTTTTAATTTAGTACAGTGCAAGTACCTAGCAGTTCTCCTCTCATATCAAGCCCGACAGGTTTTCCCACATGTGTATGTGTGTGTACTCACCTAACCTAATTGTACTCACCTGTACGTGCACCTTTACCAAATCAACCCTCGACCTCGAAGGCGAAAAGACAAACTAATCCTCATTCCGCGGTCTCTCAATTCCTACCAGCAGCAATGATTGATACCCTCAAGGATTCTCTCTCCTACGTCTCAGGAGAGGAGTGGGAAAGCGTACTAACAGAGACCCTGCTCAGGTATGAGCAAGGTCCACAGCTCCCGGCAGGCACCCTACACGGTGTCTGGGAGAGACAAACGGGTCTGGACAGGAGCAGGTTCATCCGCATTGAAATACCTCCCGTTCTCCCTAGACCCAGAGGATCTACTCCAGGTACACGACATCACACCACTAGTACATACAATGATGGGAAAGGAGGCCCGTTTTGAAGTGAACCTGTTTTTCCTGCCAGAGGAAACAGAGATTATAGCACTCGTAAAACCAATCTTTTCGACCATAGAGTACCTGAAAGACAAACTTTCACACATTCAGTGCTCAACCAGACTAGGAACAGTCCCGGACTACCTGGCCCTGCAGGTATGTTTTCCATTTTTCTCTACAGGTATCCCAATTCTGCCAGGTCTCAGCAATTTCCTTAATAAGGTAAATTTAGCACAAGCTAGGGCGTCCATGGCGACCTACACGCTGCTCCTCAAAGCTTCCCACACAAGGGAGATGACCAAAATTGAGCAATTGTAGCCCACCTCCTAATGAAAGGATGGGACGAAAAGAGAATAGGGACCACCCTGTGGGAAGGTTTTAGAAGGAAGACGGCCCCGAAGCAGGGCAACCTGTAGAGACCCTACGATGGACGCCTCATGATGAGATCAGAGCAAACGTCGCACAGGTACGATGTGTTTTTCTCGAATCCCCAGGAAGGTACAAAGCAGAGCCTGCTGAATGCTGTCGACAGGGCGCTAAACCAGGGCAACAGCTGAACCAACAACCTGAGCAGCCAAAAGCCCAGGCAGCCCCCAGGTCCATACTTGAGCTTCCGGATGACGAGGACATTAGCCTACATCCTAACCATGGTAGCCCCCTCCCAGCAAACCTGTCCTTCCCCAAAAACCTATGAATCCTAACCAGGCCACAGGAAAAAACCGGAGGAGGAGCCCTTCCAGACAGACGCGCCAAAGAGATGACTCATGGGCAAACTACGGAGGGCGGAACGATCGAGACAGATCCAGAGCTGGGTGGGAAAACCCACGAAGAAATAACTGGGACAGATATCGAGGAAACATAAGGTATAAAAACAAAGACCCCTCCCTTAGGCGGAACTACCGCCCTAACGATAAAGGTAATTATAACAATAGGGGACATAATTTTTTCCGAAAGAATAGAGACAGGAGCAGGTACGACAACAGAGCCAGGAACAACAGACGTCACACAGGGAATAACAACAAGACCAGACGCTGGAACAGCACGAACAGAGGCCAGCAGGGAGGAGGCAGAGACGCAGAGTGGAACGATGGAGGTCAGAGAAAAAACGGAAACAACGTGAACTACAGCAAAGGAAGGGAAAACTAACACAAACAGTCATCTCGGAAGTCCCCCTCACCCAGTATGAAAGAAAACTGCTTGAGAGGGGTCTTATGTTTGTGATAGGCCTGCCAGCAGACAAGATACGACAGGACACCATTGAGGACCTCGGCAACAGCTTGGAGCACAGTATCAACCAAGTCTGGAGCAACCTCCGGCTGGAGCAAGGTAAGCTACAACGGGCAACCCCAAAAACTAAGCTTACTCTTTCTTTTAAGTACCTTCACCCAAGAGAATCAAAACTGCGGCCGAGTTACAACCTTATAGGACTGAGATCAGTGATACAGAACCTGAAGGAAGACATCATCCAGGACACAGAGCGCAGACACAACTGCAACCTGCCCCGAGAGGAGAGGGAAGCCTTGGCGTCACTAAAGTCGAGAACGGACATCGTGATTAAACCTGCGGATAAGGGAGGCACGGTCGTTGTCTGGAGATGGGATAACTATATATGGGAAATGGAACGACACCTGGCGGACACAGCGGCGTACCACCAGATCACAAACCAAGAACGCCCAGACAAGGAGCAGGAAACTAGTCCTCAAGCTTTTTGAAAATAAAGCCCAAGACGGGAATGGTGGACTCATGCAAGCAAAGGCAAGGGACTTTTACGTAGACTTTGAATCTGCCATCTCACAGCTTTATCTTCTACCAAAGATTCACAAACCACCGAACGAGATCACAGGAACGTGGCAGGGGTGACCAGTGCTGAGGGGCTGCCGGGCACCTACCAGACCGGTAGATTGGATATGTACAGCCCTCCTCAACCCCCTTCTACGACTCCAACCGGAACGCCTTAAAAATACAACAGACTTCCTGGACAAGATAGCCAGCATCAGAAATCCAGTTCCAAGCAGAGCCTGCCTTTTCTCATTGGACGTGGTATTACTCTACCCGAGCATACCACAGAGAGAGGCAGCCAAAGTGGTAGCAATCTTTTTTGATGAAAACAAACAAAATTACACAGCAACTACGAGAAGCGGGAGTATGGAGGCCACCTCACAGGCAGTTATTGGAGGAAGCAATACTCCATGTAATGATGGATACCCTCCTTCAATTCGATGGTAAGGCATATAGACAGATGAAGGGCACTGCCATAGGAGCGTCCAGTAGCGTAGCTATTGCTGACATCTTTATGCATGTAGTTTTTGAAAGGGAGAGATCCCAGAGAAGATGCCCCAGCAGTGTACTACATACATATAGACGATATCTTTGGAGTCATGGTAGGAGGACTCCCACATCTAGAGGGTTTCTTTGCCTGGGCGAACACAGTCTACGGAAATATCAAATTTACCCTAGAACACGACGACACCACAAAAAATTTCCTGGACACCACGGTGTACATGGACGAAACAACCTGACACCTGAACACGAAGGCGTATTACAAACCTACGAACCTTCACACATACTTGAAGTTCGACTCATGCCATCCGCTAGCCCTAAAGAAATCATTACCCTTCTCCCTAGGATTACTCCTTAAAAGAATAAACAGCAAGGACGAAACCCTCTACCCCCAGCTAGACGACCTATGGGAGATGTTTAGGCATAGAAGTTACCCTGAGGAAACGCTGAACCACGCCCAAGAGAAACACGTGGATAGACCAGAGAACAATTTCTCAGGCCCCTGGCCCCACGGTTGGAGGATAGGAGATGGATCCTCCCTACCCTGTTCTTTCCTGGTTTTGTGGGGAAACTAAAACAGAAACTCTCAGACATATGGGCCTGGATGAGGGAGACATACAGTAACCACCCCTCTTGGGAGAATTTCCCGCAAAATCCACCAATGATTGCGTGGAGGCGAGGTAAGTCCATCAAGGACCACCTCGTCCGAGCAGGTTTACAACCCGGCACGCACGACCCGACAAGGAAGTAGGATATCCATGCTGAAGGAACCCGTCAAAACCCACCAGCGCAGACCTAACCTGACACAGGAGCCTGCACAACACACCAAGGCAACCGAAGTATGTGGAGTGGTTAGGAGAGGCCTACATGCAAACAAGCTCACCAGTTGAGCTCTGGCTCTTTGGTCCTGCCTTTCAACCGTCAATCAACAGGTGTACAGGTTCCTGAAAAAAGTAGAAAAAAATAGTGTGTATGTGTGTGTGTGTGTGTGTGTGTGTGTGTGTGTTTTGTGTGATTCACTTAGTTGTATTTTACGGGGTTGAGCTTTGCTCTTTCGGCCCGCCTCTCAACTGTCAATCTGTGTACTAACTACACTACTACTTTTTTTTTTTTTTTCCACACCACACACACACCCCAGGAAGCAGCCCGTGACAGCTGACTAACTCCCAGGTACCTATTTACTGCTAGGTAACAGGGGCATTCAGGGTGAAGAAACTTTGCCCATTTGTTTCTGCCGGGTGCGGGAATCGAACCCGCGCCACAGAATTACAAGTCCTGCACTCTATCCCCAGGGTACCTGGCCCCAGTGTGTGTGTGTGTGTGTGTGTGTGTATACTCTTCTACTTGTACTGACCTATTTGTGCCTGCAGAATAGAGCATTGTTATAAACTTATCAATAGAGTTTGCTTCCACAACCTGCTCCTTAAGTGCATTCCATTTTCCCACTACTCTCACGCTACAAGAAAACTTCCTAACATCTCTGTGACTCATCTGAGTTTCCAGCTTCCACCCATGTCCCCTCGTTCCCTTATTATTACGTGAGCACATTTTGTCTATTTCCACTCTGTCAGTTCCCCTGAGTATTTTATACGTTCCTATCATACCCAGTCTCCCTTCTTTTTTCTAGTGTAAGGTTCAGTTCCTTCAGATGCTCTCCATATCCCATCCCTCTTAACTCTGGGAAGAGCCTCGTCGCAAACTTCTGAACCTTTTCCAGTTTCTTCGAGTGGGAACTCCATGATGGGGCTGCATATTCTAAGACTGGTCTCACGCAGGCAGTGTAAAGCGCCGTAAAAGCCTCCTTACTTAGGTTACTGAATGATGTTCTGAGCTCGCCAATGCTTGTGTGTGTGTGTGTGTGTGCGTACTCACTTAGTTGTACTCACCTAGTTGTGCTTGCGTGGGTTGAACTCTGGCTCCTTGTCCCGCTCTCAACCGTTAATCAACAGGTGTACAGGTTCCTGAGCCTACTGGGCTTTATCATATCTACACTTGAAACTGTGTATGGAGTCAGCCTCCACCACATCACTTCCTAATGCATCCATTTGTGAAACACTCTGACACTAAAAAAGTTCTTCCTAATATCTCTGTGGCTCATTTGGGCACTCAGTTTCCACCTGTGTCCCGTAGTGCGTGTGCCCCTTGTGTTAAATAACCTGTCTTTATCTACCCTGTCGATTCCTTGAGAATCTTGAATGTGGTGATCATGTCCCCCTAACTCTGTCTTCCAACGAAGTGAGGTTTAATTCCCGTAGTCTCTCCTCGTAGCTCATACCTCTAGCTCGGGTATTAATCNGACTGCAGCCGAGAGTACGTCTGCAGACGTAGTTGAGAGGAGAAGTCGACAGCCAGGAGACTGACTCCAACCCTTCAAGAGGTTGTGGAGGAGCACGGAGACGACGCGTTATTTTGGGATGTTGATTGGGTTCCTGGAGAGAGCATCAGGGTGTGTGTGTGGGCGTTCCCTACAACGAGGCAAGAGCCGGGACAGGAGCTGCAATTCAAACTCTTACCAGAGGGCGAGTCCACATCAGTGAGGTGGAAGTAGGTTGATTCAGTTTCCCTCCCAATTCCCCTTTAATCAGCTAAATTTAGCCAGAGTAACTTCTATGTCGTGAGCAAGGCTCACCAATGTCTATGTCACGTTAGGACACAGTTGTGAGAAGTGAGGCTGTAGAAAGCTCTCATGGTATTATTCATGGTGTGTGAGAGCACCGGTAATTATTGAAGAGATCGCTGTGTCGTTGATGAATTCTTTCATGTGACATTAATATTATAACTTATGCCAGAGAATATATATATATATATATATATAATAATATATATATATATATATATATATATATATATATATATATATATATATATATATATATATGTCGTACCTAGTAGGCAGAACGCACTTCTCAGCCTACTATGCAAGGCTCGATTTGCCTAATAAGCCAAGTTTACATGATTAATATATTTTCTCAAATTTTTTTCTTATGAAATGATAAAGCTACCCATTTCATTATGTATGAGGCCAATGTTTTTTTATTTGAGTTAAAACTAACGTAGATATATGACCGAACCTAACAAAACCCCCCTAACCTAACCTATCTCTATAGGTTAGATTAGGTTAGGTAGCCGAAAAAGTTAGGTTAGGTTAGGTTAGGTAGGTTAGGTAGTCAAAAAACATTAATTCATGAAAATTGCCTTATTAAGCAAATCGGGCCTTGCATAGTAGGCTGAGAAGTGCGTTCTGGCTACTAGGTACGACATATATATATATATATATATATATATATATATATATATATATATATATATATATATATATATAATATATATGCAACAATGATCACAAAAACACTGATCCAAGTATGCAGAATAACCACATGTGAAAAATAGAAAATGCTTAACGCGTTTCGGCTAATTCGCCTTCATCAGAGCAAAGAAGATAAGAAAACATTGCTGATCAGACCTTTATATCCGCCTGGGCAGATCACCTGACCACCAAAAAAGTGGAGGAAAGGAATTATAAGAAAAAAGGTAACTGCAGAAGGCAGTTGCTGCTATTAAAAGGAGATATTAATAGGAGATATTAATAGGAGCTACCATACGAGGCAGCTCCCATTAATATCTCCAAGTGCCATACGTGTTAAATGATTGATATATTGTTTTGACGTGCTATATTAGGCTTAAATAGGGATCCAACTTGTACTACCCTTGTACTTGGGTATGTACAAGTTGGATCCCTATTTAAGCCTCAATATAGCACGTCAAAACAATATATCAATCATTTAACACGTATGGCACTTGGAGATATTAATGGGAGCTGCCTCGTATGGTAGCTCCTATTAATATCTCCTATTAATATCTCCTTTTAATAGCAGCAACTGCCTTCTGCAGTTACCTTTTTCTTATAATTCCTTTCCTCCACTTATTTTTGGTGGTCAGGTGATCTGCCCAGGCGGATATAAAGGTCTGATCAGCAATGTTTTCTTATCTTCTTTGCTCTGATGAAGGCGAATTAGCCGAAAACGCGTTAAGCATTTTCTATTTTTCACATGTGGTTATTCTGCTATATTATATATATATATATATATATATATATATATATATATATATATATATATATATATATATATATATATATATAAAGTGTACCTGTTATTGGTGTTAGGCTGTGTGCCCAAAATTTATCTTATTACTATTGATATTGATGAATTGATCCATATATGTATATGCTTGTGTGTTGAATATCATTTTCATGTGTGCAGTGATCAATTGTGTTATCGCCTTCGAAAGGAATTACCGAGTCTAAGGCCAGTACCGTAACTTATTGCATTTATTGTCATTATTATGAAGTACAGTGTATTACGCCATTATAGTGAATTATTGGGTTATTGCTATGAAAATGATTAATTGAGCTCAAGATCAGTGCAGTGACTCATTTGCGTTCTATTGCCATTATAGCAAATACTGTGTTGATTGCAAGTATAGTGATTCCTGTGAATTTAAAGAAACAGGCACTTTACGCCAAAGAAACAAGTACATAAACATTCCCACAGTGGGGGGGGCCGCCCCAGCTGAGCATTGACAGGAGGGGGGAGTATTGCCCTCTAGATGAGCCCCAGTTTTATGAAGAGAGAGTGACTTACTGCCATGTACTTGCTGCTTTGCTGTTGATATATGGATATGATACCTTGAAACTTTTAAGTAAAATACAAAATACCTTCGCGTTTGTATTATCCTTCCATATTCTTGTTGCTATATAACAGTTGGAAAGAGTGAGAGTGATAGAGATACATACCTGCCTGATATCAGATTTACTCAGTGTGCTCTTGCCACTGTTACCACAATTCCACAATACCACTGACGTGTTACTGGACACAGGAAACACCAGTTGGCGACCTTGCAGTTAGTAGTAGAGCCCTTGTCGGGGCGGGCACACGGTTGGGAGAGAGCAGACTGTGTTCTCACTCGTCTTTGGCTAAAAGGCCGGCTGGAGATTGACTGGGACACTCTCTTGGCGAATAGTGGCGTCGCGAGGATTGAGTGAAGACCCGCAGGGACACTCTCTTGGCGAATAGTGGTGTCGCGAGGATTGAGTGAAGACCCGCAGGGCTACAGTGAGTTACAGTTATCGCTAATACTACTGGGTGGTGTCTATGTAGAGAGAGAGACCCCCGACGTTGGCGACCGTTGCCAGGATTAAGTACTTAGGATATCTTGTACACTGTCACTCACTAAACGACATATATATATATATATATACCCCGACAGCAGTCAGGTAGATAGTGAGCGTCGAAGCAGTTCCTGGATACATACAAATTAACTACAATAAATTCCCCTTCTCTTAATGATAATTTAACACAGACACTCTATACCTTGCGTTTTTGACAGCGGTTCTACTAACTCTGCTGGTATGGAGTTCTTAACATAAATCGATGTCCCTCTGATGTTTTTTGCGGCGAAGAGGTGAAACCCTTTATAGCCATTTAATTTCAATAAGCCTTCATTCCTATCCCCTGTCTCCTGGAGAGCTACAACATCAATATCATTTCTCATTACATAACAATGAACATCTGTAACCCTGTTTCTTAAACCATTAACATTCCATGACAACATTTTCAGTCTAGGGTGATCCATTATTAAACAATTCACTTTCTAAGTCATCCGTAATAAGTTCACTAAATGATAGCCATACCATGTATAACATCTCCCACCTCCTCCCAACTTCAAAAGTAAAAGCAACATTGCGTTTCTCAAGAATTTTTTTCAGTTCCATGACGTCCATTATTGGCCCAAATGATTCCTTCATTTTATGTTTTATTATAGAGTTCTTCCTTTCACTACGACTATCATCATTCACACACACTTCACTTTCCTTCATTTCATCACTCATTGTTGCATTATTGTCCTCAACCACTATTTCCTGACTTTCCTTCACTGTTTTGGGACTTTCCTTAACCTTCACTTGAATGTTTAATTTCGTCTCGATGGACTCGATTCTGTGCCCAAGATTTCGGAGGAACTCACCAACTTTTCTTAGTTCAGCCCACACCTCCTTGACCATATCATTATGGCCCTCTTTCTGAGCCCCAGTAACCACTTCACTCACAGTTACATTGTCACTGCCGGAGTCCTGAGTGGTGGTGTGGCTGCTTGCTGCTTCAGCCTGACGAAGTAAAGGTGACTCCTTTACCCACTCATTCGTTCGGTTCACTAGCGCTATTTGGTGCAGACTGTTCTGCTGTGCTCCCGGTGTCTGGGTAAGAGCTCTTGCCTGCTCTGTAACATTCACGGGGGTGGGGGGGGGGAACATCCTTACTCGGCCTCTTGCTACACACAGCCGAGCTGGCGTTGTGAACACCTCCACAGTTGCAGCATCTGGGAACTATTTTCTCACCAAGCTTAAGTCTGTTTCTACACACATTAGAGAGGTGAGACTTTCCACAGAAACGACATCGTGGATCATGTTGACAGCTCCAGGATTTATGTCCCCGTCTGCAGCATTTCAGGCATATTATGGGCTCTTCTACATACTTTGCTACATGCCTGTAGCCCGCCCCGGTGATGAACACTCTCTCGGGAACTTCACCTCTCACTAGAGCCACCACCTGATTCCTGGCTTGACCTTTAATAAGGTGACGCTTGGCCCACACAAATCGTTGGTCGTCAAAGATGAATTCGGGGTCTAGAATCTGAGGGTATTTGTAGATAATTACCTTCGTCAGCTTCTCGTTCTCCGGTATTTGCATAACAATTTCCTCATATCCTTGCTGGGTAAGAAACACAACTGCCTCCATAGAACCTACCATTAAGAAAGGTCTGTTCACACCTTCCTTCAGCAGGGGCTCGAACTTGCGGTGTTCTCTTCCAAGTTTGACTGTCCACAGCAGCTTGTGATGATAGGCCAGTGTGCATGAGGCAGGAAAGAGAAGCCTCCACCTCCCTGACCGTCACCTTCCTGACATCGTTCTGTCATTTCGTCGACACTGGTTTGATCAGTCTCAGAGTCGTTCTTCATTCTCTTGTCGTTTCTGTTAGGTACACTATCACTGTCAACATATGAGAGATTGAATGCTAGGAGATTGAGTAAACCTAATACTCATCCTGTAGGCGGTAGTTTATTGTTCGCCCCATACTCATCTTGTGAGCGGTAGTTTATTGTGCACCCCATACTCATCCTGTGAGCGGTAGTTTATTGTGCACCCCATACTCATCCCGTGAGCGGTAGTTTATTGTGCACCCCATGCTCATCCAGTGAGTGGTAGTTTATTGTGCACCCCATACTCATCCTGTAAGCGGTAGTTTATTGTGCACCCCATACTCATTCTGTGAGTGGTAGTTTATTGTGCACCCCATACTCATCCCGTGAGCGGTAGTTTATTGTGCACCCCATGCTCATCCAGTGAGTGGTAGTTTATTGTGCACCCCATACTCATCCTGTGAGCAGTAGTTTATTGTGCACCCCATACTCATCTTGTGAGCGGTAGTTTATTGTGCACCCCATACTCATCCTGTGAGCGGTAGTTTATTGTGCACCCCATACTCATCCTGTGAGCGGTAGTTTATTGTGCACCCCATACTCATCCTGTGAGCGGTAGTTTATTGTGCACCCCATACTCATCTTGTGAGCGGTAGTTTATTGTGCACCCCATACTCATCCTGTGAGCGGTAGTTTATTGTGCACCCCATACTCATCCTGTGAGCGGTAGTTTATTGTGCACCCCATACTCATCCTGTGAGCAGTAGTTTATTGTGCACCCCATACTCATCCTGTGAGCAGTAGTTTATTGTGCACCCCATACTCGACCAGTGAGCGGTAGTTTATTGTGCACCCCATACTCATCCTGTGAGCAGTAGTTTATTGTGCACCCCATACTCGACCAGTGAGCGGTAGTTTATTGTGCACCCCATACTCATCCTGTGAGCAGTAGTTTATTGTGCACCCCATACTCGACCAGTGAGCGGTAGTTTATTGTGCACCCCATACTCATCCTGTGAGCAGTAGTTTATTGTGCACCCCATACTCATCCTGTAGGCGGTAGTTTATTGTGCGCCCCATACTCATCTTGTGAGCGGTAGTTTATTGTGCACCCCATACTCATCCTGTGAGCGGTAGTTTATTGTGCACCCCATACTCATCCTGTGAGCGGTAGTTTATTGTGCACCCCATACTCATCCTGTGAGCGGTAGTTTATTGTGCACCCCATACTCATCCTGTGAGCGGTAGTTTATTGTGCACCCCATGCTCATCCTGTGAGCGGTAGTTTATTGTGCACCCCATACTCATCCTGTGAGTGGTTGTATATTGTGCACCCCATACTCATCCTGTGAGCGACAGTTTATTGTCCACCCCATACTCATCTGTGAGCGGTAGTTTATTGTGCACCCCATACTCATCCTGTGAGTGGTTTTATTGTGCACCCCATACTCATCCTGTGAGTGGTAGTTTATTGTGCGCCCCATACTCATCCTGTGAGTGGTTGTATATTGTGCACCCCATACTCATCTTGTGAGCGGTAGTTAATTGTGCGCCCGATACTCATCCTGTGAGTGCTTGTATATTGTCCACCCCATACTCATCCTGTGAGTGGTTGTATATTGTGCACCCCATACTCATCTTGTGAGCGGTAGTTTATTGTGCGCCCCATACTCATCCTGTGAGTGGTTGTATATTGTCCACCCCATACTCATCTTGTGAGTGGTTGTATATTGTACACCCCATACTCATCTTGTGAGCGGTAGTTTATTGTGCGCCCCATACTCATCCTGTGAGTGGATATATATTGTCCACCCCATACTCATCTTGTGAGCGGTAGTTTATTGTGCGCCCCATACTCATCCTGTGAGTGGTTGTATATTGTCCACCCCATACTCATCCTGTGAGTGGTTGTTTATTGTGCACCCCATACTCATCTTGTGAGCGGTAGTTTATTGTGCACCCCATACTCATCCTGTGAGCGACAGTTTATTGTGTGCCTAATACTCCTCCTGTGAGCGACAGTTTATTGTGTGCCTAATACTCCTCCTGTGAGCGGTAGTTTATTGTGCACCCATGCTCATCCTGTGAGCGGTAGTTTATTGTGCACCCCATACTCATCCTGTGAGTGGTTGTATATTGTGCACCCCATACTCATCCTGTGAGCGACAGTTTATTGTCCACCCCATACTCATCTTGTGAGCGGTAGTTTATTGTGCACCCCATACTCATCCTGTGAGTGGTTGTATATTGTGCACCCCATACTCATGCTGTTAGAGGTGGTTTATTGTTACCCATACCCATCCTGAGAGCGGATGCACAAAAAGGATTATTGATGGCACAAAAGGTGTAATGAGACCTTTTGTGTTAATCAGCTGAGATTTTCACACCTAAAAGTTTCATCTAACT
>WNGS01087021.1:8178525-8190213 GCA_020271785.1 Procambarus virginalis
AGGCCAGGTGAAGGTTAGAATTTGTGCTCATTTTCCATGTTGTGAAAAATTTCATGCAGAAAGTAAAGTTGATTTTCCTTTTTCATTTGCAAATGAAATAATTTCAGATTTGAAAAAACAGTTTCAGAAGCGATTTGCTGACCTTGATGCCAAAGCAAATGAAATCAGGCTCTTTCATAATCCATTTGACTGCAATGCTGAAAATCTTCCAACTCAATTTCAAATGGAAATTATTGATCTCCAGGCAGATGACAGACTGAAAGATAAGTATAGAGAAGGAAATCTGATTGAGTTTTATAAATGCCTGCAGCCAGATCAGTTTCCAAATTTGATAAAGTTTGCTTGTAGTTTTGTGTCCATTTTTGGTTCAACATACTTTGTGAACAAACATTTTCCAAAATGAAGTATGTGAAATCTAACTATCGAGCAATTTGTCTGATGATCACTTGAAATCATTCTTACAATTGGCTCATCTAATCTGGAACCTGATTTTATGAATTTTTGAAGTCAAAACGACAGTATCATTCGTCACACTAATGGTTGCATAAAACTAAAGGCAGGAATCTATTTAGTTTACCCTAATTTTTTCCAAAAGATATGTTTTAATTTTTTCCATGTTTATACTTTAATATTTGAGGAAATTAAATTACTGGCACTGATTTTTTTTTTTTTTCATTTTTTTTCCTTCGGCCCGCATAAATATGGGAAATATATAATGTGGCCCTTACATTGAAAAGTTTGGAGACCCCTGCTCTAAACGAACGCTGGCACACGATTTTTAATGAGTACTAATACCTCAAATATCAATAAAAACAATATGCTTTCACAATATTACTAACATACCAGAAGCAATATGAATTACGACTCTCGCTACAGTTGGTACCCCTGGCCCCGACCTAGACATGTTTACAACCTGTGACCGCATCACTGATTGGTCAACACAACCATAATAACCCACTACAACATGTTATACCTGAAGATGAGAGTGAGATTGTGCGAGTGAGACTGTGAGAGAGAGAGAGAGAGAGAGAGAGAGAGAGAGAGAGAGAGAGAGAGAGAGAGAGAGAGAGAGAGAGAGAGAGAGAGAGAGGAGAGAGAGAAAGAGAGAGAGAGAGAGAAAGAGAGAGACAGACAGACAGACAGACAGACAGACAGACAGACAGACAGACAGACAGACAGACAGACAGACAGACAGACAGACAGACAGACAGACAGAGACAGAGAGTGAGAGTGTGTGTGTGTGAGAGAGAGAGAGAGTAAGAGTGAGAGTGAGAGAGAGTGTGGCCCAGGTCTGTACACAATTGAGGCGTCAGCCGCTGTTGCTGCTGCAAATTGCTCAACCTACAACTGTGATTACCTGTCAGTGGGGGAGCCAGTGACGGTCCCTGTGTACCCTGCGGCTGTGTGTACCCCTGTGTGTACCCCCCTTTGTGTGTACCCCCTGTGTGTACCCCTGTGTGTACCCCAGTGTGTACCCCTGTGTGTACCCCTGCGTGTACCCCTGTATGTAACTCTGCTTGTACCCTGTGGCGGTGTGTACCCCTGCGTGTACCCCTGTGTGTACTCCTGTGTGTACCCCTGTGTGTACCCCAGTGTGTACCCCTGTGTGTACCCCTGCGTGTACCCCTGTATGTAACTCTGCTTGTACCCTGTGGCGGTGTGTACCCTGTGGCTGTGTGTATCCTGTGGCTGTGTGTACCCCTGTGTGTTGTACCCCTGTGTGTACCCCTGCGTGTACCCTGTGGCGGTGTGTACCCTGTGGCTGTGTGTACCCTGTATGTATCCCTGCGTGTACCCTGTGGCTGTGTGTACCCTCTGTGTGTACCCCTGTGTGTGTACCCCCTGTATGTACCCCTGCGTGTACCCTGTGGCTGTGTGTACCCTCTGTGTGTACCCCTGTGTGTACCCTTGTGTGTACCCCCCGTGTGTACCCCCTGTGTGTACCCCCTGTGTCCCCCCCAGTGTGCACCCTTGTGTGTACCCCCCTGTGTGTACCCCTGTGTGTACCCTCTTTGTGTACCCCCTGTTTGTACCCCTGTGTGTACCCTCTGTGTACCCCTGTGTGTACTCCCTGTGTGTACCCCCTGTGTGTACCCCTGTGTGTACCCCCTGTGTACCCCTGTGTACCCTTGTGTGTACCCCTGTGTGTACCCGTGTGTACCCCCTGTGTGTACCCGTGTGTACCCCCTTATGTGTACCCCCTGTGTGTACCCGTGTGTACCCCCTTATGTGTACCCTGCAGTGTGTACCCCTGTGTGTACCCCTGTGTGTACCCCTGTGTGTACCCCCTGTGTGTACCCCTGTGTGTACTCCCTGTGTGTACCCCCTTACCTTGAGATGCTTCCGGGGCTTAGCGTCCCCGCGGCCCGGTCGTCGACCTGACCTCCTGGTTGCTGGACTGATCAACCAGGCTGTTTGACGCGTCTGCTCGCAGCCTGACGTATGAAAAACAGCCTGGTTGATCAGGTATCCTTTGGAGGTGCTTATCCAGTTCTCTCTTGAACACTGTGAGGGTTTGCCAGTTATGCCCCTTATGTGTAGTGGAAGCGTGTTGAACAGTCTCGGGCCTCTGATGTTGATAGAGTTCTCTCTCAGAGTACCAGTTGCACCTCTGCTTTTCAACGGGGGTATTCTGCACATCCTGCCATGTCTTCTGGTCTCATGTGATGTAGATGTTTTACTGAGTGGATTCTAGCAGTAAAGGATCTCTGCACGCTCTCCAGGTCAGCAATTTCTCCAGCTTTGAAAGGGGCTGTCATTGTGCAGCAGTACTCCACTCTAGAGAGCACAAGCGTTTTGAAAAGTGTCATCATCGGTATAGCATCTCTAGTGTGAAAAGTTCTTTGCCTGAGTTTTGTACATGGTTTCCGTTTTTATATTTTCATTTTTTCCATAGCGCATGAGTTGGAACTTATCTTCGTTAAGCACCATATTATTTTCTGTAGCCCATAGAAAGACCTGATCTACATCTGATTGGAGGTTTGCCGTGTCCTCTATGTTGTCTACTCTCATGAAGATCCTAGTGTCATCTGCAAAGGATGATACAGTGCTATAGGTTGTGTTCTTGTCTATGTCCGATATGAGGATGAGAAAAAGTACTGGAGCAAGCACAGTACCCTGGGGGACTGAGCTCTTCACGGTTGATGGGCTGGATTTTATTTTGTTGACTATTACACATTAGGTTCTGTTAGTCAGGAAATTGTAGATCCATCTGCCTATTTTTCCGGTAATTCCTTTTGAACGCATTTTATGTGCAATAACACCATGGTCACATTTATCAAAAGCTTTTGTGAAATCTGTGTAAATTACATCAGCGTTTTGTTTGTCTTCCATAGCATCTAATGCCATATCATAGTGGTCCAGCAACTGCGACAGGCAAGAGCGCCGTGTTCTGAAACCATGTTGTCCGGGGTTATGGAGATGATGTGATTCCATGTATTTTGTGATCTTACTTCTTAGCACTCTCAAAATTTTTATGACGTGCGATGTTAGTGCTATCGGTCTGTAATTTTTTGCCTCTGCCTAATTTCCTCCTTTATGAAGTGGTGCTATCTCTGCTGTTTTTAGTATATCACAGATAACGCCAGTATCTAGGCTTTGTCTCCACTGAATGTGGAGGGCCTGCGATAGTTTTTTTTACAGTTCTTGATGAATATGGAGTTCTAAGAATCCAGGCCTGGTGCAGAGTGCATAGGCATACTGTTTATGACTTCTTCAAAATCCAGTGGGGATAGGGTGACGTCTGATATATGATTTGATGTTGGTATCATATCCATGAAAAATTCATTTGGGTTATCAATCTTTAGTGCGTTTAATGGCTCGCTGAAAACACAGTCGTACTGCTTCCTCGGTAACTCGCTCATTTCTTTGTTGTCATCAGTGAAAGTTCCATCTTCCTTTCGCAGGGGCCCGATACTAGATGTGGTTTTTTATCTTGATTTTGTACCCCCTGTGTGTACCCCCTGTGTGTACCCCCTGTGTGTACTCCCAGTGTGTACCCCCTTTATGTACCCCCTGTGTGTACCCCTGTGTGTACCCCCCTGTGAGTACTCCCAGTGTGTACCCCCTGTGCGTACTCCCTATGTGTACCCCTGTGTGTACCCCCTGTGTGTACTCCCAGTGTGTACCCCCTGTGTGTAGTCCCTGAGTGTACCCCCTGTGTGTACCCTCTGTGTGTACCCCCTGTGTGTACTCCTTGTGTGTACCCCCTGTGTGTACCTCCTGTGTGTACTCCCTGTGTGTACCCCCTGTGTGTACCTCCTGTGTGTACTCCCTGTGTGTACCCCTTATATGTACTCCCTGTGTGTACCCCCTGTGTGTACCCCCTGTGTGTACCCCCTGTGTGTACCCCCTGTGTGTATCCCCTGTGTGTACACCTGTGTGTACTCGCTTTGTCTACCCCCTGTGTGTACCCCCTGTGTGTGTACCCCCTGTGTGTGTAACCCCTGTGTGTACCCCCGGTGTGTACCCCTGTGTGTACTCTCTGTGTGTACCCCTGTGCGTACCGCCTGTGTGTACCCCTGTGTGTAGCCCCTGTGTGTACCCCTGTGTGTTCCCCCTGTGTGTACACCCTGTGTGTACCCCCTGCATGTACTCCCTGTGTGTACCCCTGTGTGTTTCTCCTGTGTGTACCCCTGTGTGTTTCCCCTGTGTGTACCCCTGTGTGTTCCCCCTGTGTGTACCCTTTGTGTGTACCCTTTGTGTATACCCCCTGCATATACTCCCTGTGTGTACCCCCTGTGTGTACCCCCTGTGTGTGTACCCCCTGTGTGTACCCCCTGTGTGTGTACCCCCCTGTGTGTACCCCCCTGTGTGTACCCCCCTGTGTGTTTCCACTGTGTATACCCCTGTGTGTACCCCCTGTGTGTGCCCCCTGTGTGTACCCCTGTGTGTTTCCCCTGTGTATACCCCTGTGTGTACCCCCTGTGTGTACCCCCTGTGTGTACCCCCTGAGAGTACCCCCTGTGTGTACCCCTGTGTGTATCGCCTGTGTGTTCCCCCTGTGTGTACCCCTGTGTGTACCCCCTGTGTTTACCCCCTGTGTGTACCCCTGTGCGTTCCCCCTGTGTGTACCCCTGTGTGTACCCCTGTGTGTACTCCTGTGTGTACCCCCTATGTGTACCCCCTGTGTGTACCCCTGTGTGTATCCCCCTGTGTGTACCCCCTATGTACTCACCTATTTGTGCTTGCAGGGGTTGAACTTTGGCTCTTTGGTCCCGACTCTCAACTGTCAATCAACTGGTGTACAGATTCCTGAGCCTACTGGGCTCTATCATATCAACATTTGAAACTGTGTATGGAGTCAGCCTCCACCACATCACTGCCTACTGCATTCGATCCGTTAACTACTCTGACACTGAAAAATTTCCTTCTAACGTGTCTGTGGCTCATGTGGGTACTCAGTTTCCACCTGTACATACAGGGGGTACACACAGGGGTACACAAAGGGGGGCACACAGGGGGTACACACAGGGGGGTACACACAGGGGTACACACAGGGGGTACACACAGGGGGTACACACAGGAGTACACACAGGGGGTACACACAGGGGGAACGCACAGGGGTACACACAGTGGGTAAACACAGGGGGTACACACAGTGGGTAAACACAGGGAGTACACACAGGGGGAACACACAGGGGGAACCCGGTCGATTCCTCTGAGGATTTTGTAGGTTGTGATCATGTTTCCCCTTACTCTTCTGTCTTCCAGTGTCGTAAGGTGCATTTCCCGCAGCCTTTCCTCGTTGAATGTGTACCCTCTGTGTGTACCCCTGTGTGTACCCCCTGTGTGTACCCCCTGTGTGCCCCCCTTTGTGTACCCCTGTGTGTACCCCCTGTGTGTACCCTCTGTGTGTACCCCTGTGTGTACCCCCTGTGTGTACCCTCTGTGTGTACCCCCTGTGTGTACCTCTGTTTTCACTTAGTTGTATTCACTTAGTTGTATTTTACGGGGGTTGAGCTTTGCTCTTTCGGCCCGCCTCTCAACTGTCAATCAACTGTTTACTAACTACTTTTTTTTTCACACCACACACACACCCCCAGGAAGCAGCCCGTGGCAGCTGACTAACTCCCAGGTACCTATTTACTGCTAGGTAACAGGGCATTCAGGGTGAAAGAAACTTTGCCCATTTGTTTCTGCCGGGTGCGGGAATCGAACCCGCACCACAGAATTACAAGTCCTGCGCGCTATCCACCAGGCTACCTGGCCCCTGTGTGTACCCCTGTGTGTTCCCCCTGTGTGTACCCTCTGTGTGTACCCCTGTGTGTACCCCCTGTGTGTACCCTCTGTGTGTACTCCTGTGTGTACCTCCTGTGTGTACCTCTGTGTGTACCCCTGTGTGTACCCCTGTGTTTACCCCCTGTGTGTACCCCCTGTGTGTACCTCTGTGTGTACCCCTGTGTGTACCCCCTGTGTGTACCCCCTGTGTGTACCCCCTGTGTGTACCTCTGTGTGTACCCCTGTGTGTACCCCTGTACTTACCTATTTGTACTTACCTAATTGTGCTTGCGGGGGTTGAGCCCTGGCTCTTTGGTCCCGCCTCTCAACTGTCAATCAACTGGTGTACAGATTCCTGAGCCTACTGGGCTCTATCATATTTACATTTGAAACTGTGTATAGTCAGATTCCACCATATCACTGCCTAAAGCATTCCATTTATTAATTTCTCTGACACTGAAAAAATTCTTTCTAACGTCTCTGTGGCTCATCTGGGTACTAAGTTTCCACCTGTGTCCCCTTGTTCGTGTCCCACCCGTGCTAAAGAATTTGTCTTTGTCCACCCTTTCAATTCCCCTGAGAATTTTGTAGGTGGTTATCATGTCACCCCTTACTCTTCTGTTTTCCAGGGATGTGAGGTTCAGCTCCTTTAGCCTTTCCTCGTAGCTCATTCCTCTCAGTTCCGGGACTAGCCTGGTGGCATACCGCTGAATCTTCTCTAACTTTGTCTTGTGTTTAACTAGGTATGGACTCCAGGCTGGAGCTGCATACTCCAGGAATAGTCTTACATAAGTGGTATACAGGGTTCTGGAAGATTCCTTATTCCCCCCCTGTGTGTACCCCCTATGTGTACCCCCTTGTGTGTACCCCTGTGTGTACCCCTGTGTGTACCCCTGTGTGTACCCCCTGTGTGTACGCAATCTGCAGTCCTGGATTCGAATCCCGGGTTGGGACAGAAATGGGCGCGTTTTGTTACATCGTAGGAAAATAGTTGCCTCTCTCTCTCTCTCTCTCTCTTCCCTCACCTCTCCCTCCTTTCCTTCCCACCCCCCTCCTCCCCAAGCCTCCCACTCCAAAACCCATTAACACTCCAGCGTGGGAGAAGGACACACAGAAAACGGAAAATCATTTCACAGAAAATGGAAACTAATTTCACAGAAAACGGGAGCCGCGGCCCGTCGACCACCCGCCCGTGTTGACACAATCAGCTGACAACCGGAGCTCACAAGTCGAATACATTTTCGACTTCTCAAATGTATTACTTTTCCGATTTTTAAGCCTAGCTAGTAGCCCCCCCCTCCTCCTCCCAAAAGCAGAAACCTTTCCTGCGATCATAAATATATATAATATATACTATATATAGATATAATAAATTTATATATATAAATATCAATATATATATATATATATCTATATATAGGGTGATATTATTTATTAAGTTATTAATTGACCGAAAAGTAAGATTACTAATTCTAACACGAATTTTCAACAATTTTCTTAGTTTTTTTCACTGTTGATCGGTAAATGAAAAATCAATTCTCCAAAATTCATCTTTATTTCTAGTCTGCCACGACACTTGACGCGTTTCGATAACTTATTACATTTCCCCAAGACTTAGTAACACAATGAACAGTTGTTTAACAGCTTTTCTTTATACCTGCCACTATGTGGGTGGGGGAGAGTCCCGGCAGGAGGCGTATCGTACTCACCGGAGGCGGCGGATGGGCGGTTGCGATGGAGGTGACCGAAACAGGGAACAGCGGGGACATGGGGTATGACACCCGGGAGAGACCAGTAGGGGGATAGCAAAGGGAAGAATTAGATCTGTACTGCAGAAGGCCTATGGCCCATATTTCTTGATGTTTCTATATTGGCGCGGAGTCCTGAAGTGGGTAGAATATAGTGTGTGCGTAAATGTGCTGGTGATTGTTGGTGTGTTGACTTCTTGATGTGTAGTGCCTCGCAGAGTCAAGCCGCCTTGTGTCGCTGTATCTATCAATGATTCTGTGTTGTTTGCTTAAGATTTCTTCTGGTGACGGGTTTGGTTGTGGGAAGAGATATAGTTCCTTGATTAGAGCCCTGTTGCTTATGCATCAGTTAACGCCTGGAAGAGATGTTGTTGGGCTTGCATTATACTGGTATCTTGGGCTTACAGTCCCCAAGGGGTTGGCATTTGAAGGCAGATAGACGACTATTGTCTCTCTTTCAAAGCGTTCTGCTTGTGTCTATGAGTTTCTCATGGTAGGTTGGCAGTTTTCTCTTGGTTTATAGTAAATCGTCAATGTATCTTCTGATTTTTGTCTAGGGATAACCGCTTTTCATTAACAATATCTTCAGGACCTTTCTCCGTTTTATGAGCTGAATGAGAAGAGTTCCTGTAAAATAGTCTAATAGGGGGTATAGGGTTGTGTTTATTGTATCTTCAGGAGGTTTGCATGGCGTTTCACTTTACTTACTTATGATGTCTATCAACAAACCAAATTGAAGACAGCCGTTGTGCCCTGACTATGACCTGCCTTACCTTCGAGTTCATTCGTCGACTGTTCCATGTCTGAGCTGTGGTGAGAGCACGGTGCGACATAAGCGTTAAGCAGCTCCCTCTGTACCTATTGGGCAGCCTGTTGGCCTTTAGGCACATTCCTATGTCTGTTCCCTAGTGTATGACCGGACGTGGAGGGAAACCCGCAGACCCACTTTCCATGACTGTTACATCTAGAAGAGGTCAGCTTCATCCTTGCCCATCTCGTAGTGAAACGTAACACAGAATTCGTCTCAAACGTTCTTTCAGCTCCTGAAGATGTCTGACATAGGTACCTGTGTAAAATATGTCGTCAACATACCTGGAGTATATGGCCGGTTCAAGTTCCAAGTGCGACTAAGACTTTTCCTCAATAGTACCATGTAGAAGTTTGCAAACAGACGCCTAGTGGAGAGAACCCTATAGCGACTCCTCCATCTACTTGCTATAAATATACATGTGCCCATCCGGATTTCAAGAAGGGTGCCTCTCTTATCACAAGCTTGGAGTAGTTTCCTCAGGATCATTTTCTGGCATTTCAAGGGGAGTACAGGCCGGGTCGATACACTCGGTCCACTATCATCCCGTTGTTATCCACAGGTACGTTGGTGGAAACGTGATTCTACGTCCAACGTTGCTCTTATCCGTGCCCGTGTTCCTGCAGTAAGTCAACAAATTACTTCGGGGATTTCAGGCTGAAAAGTTGCACGGCGATAAGGAGTCAGTGAGCCGTTGAGGTCGTTCGCCAGTCTGTCGTGGGTGTGGTAATCTGGTGGATAAATTGGCCGAAGTGGGTTTCCAGGCTTACTGCGGTCTTGACGTTCCTCGTAGATCCGGTATATTCGTCAATAATCTG
Organism: Procambarus virginalis; assembly: GCA_020271785.1. Taxonomy (NCBI): domain Eukaryota; kingdom Metazoa; phylum Arthropoda; class Malacostraca; order Decapoda; family Cambaridae; genus Procambarus; species Procambarus virginalis. The sequence goes on from WNGS01087021.1 coordinate 8,188,119, forward strand.
GCAGGTGTAGTCAGGATTTTGGCCATTACAGATCAATAACGGTTGACCTTGTTTCAATCGGCTGTAGTGTCCCCCTCGTACCCTTTGAATTTAGTTTCGGTCAGAGAGTCTGTGGTCATTTCAGCAGTATTCTTTTAGGATGATGTTATTGGCGATTGTCGCCTTCTCCTGACAACTATCTTGTTCACGAAGGCTATGGTCTGCGCTTGAGCTCGGGGTCAGTATCGTGCTTCTGTAGTTACCTCGACTCTTTCCTCCTTCAGCAATAAGTGAGAACAAGGCTATAGTTGGCTGGAGAGGCGACAAGTCGCAATATACGTCATCCTTAAAAAAGAAGAATATCTGGCGAAAATGAATCTCATACTCTCTTACCAAACAAAATTCCAAAGGTAACGAAGGACATACAGCCGATGCAAACAAAGGTCCCAGTTGATGAACTGTGAATGCCACGAAATCCGGACCCCACCTGCCACAGATTATTGGAGAATACAAACTGGTATGCGTATGGAAACGTCAAGACAAATAAGCCTGGAAACACACTTCGGACAATTATCAGCAAGATACCCCCACCCACGTACCGACTGGCGCAACGACTCAACTGCTTACTGACTACTTATGTCACGTGCAACTTCAGACTGAAACCCCCGAAGGAATTAGTTGACTTAATGCGGGAAAACGGGCAAGGGTAAGATGCATTCGTTGGAACGTAGAATCACGTTCACAACTTAACTTTGGATGAAACAACGGGATGATAGTGGACCGAGTGTATCGAGACGGACTGTACCCCTTGACATGCCAGAAAATATCTGAGGAAACTACTCCAGCTTGTACTAAGGAGGGCACCCTTCTTGAACCCGGATGGGGCACATGTATAAGCAAGTAGATGGGGTCGCTATGGGTTCTCCCCTAGGCGTCTTGTTTGCGAACTTCTAAATGTGTACTATCGAGAAAAAAGCCTTATTCGACTTGAACTTGAAACGGCCATATACTGAAGGTATGCTTGACGTAACATTTTACACAGGTACTGATGCGTCAGAATCTGCAGGAGCTGAAAGATACGTTTGAGCAGAATTCTGTAATGCGTTTCACTTACGAGATGAGAAGGATGGAAGCCTGCCATTTATAGATGTACAGGTCATGGAAAAGAGCGGAGGTTTCCAAACTGTAGTCTACACTAAGGACACCAAACAAGGAATGTGCCTAATGCCAACAGTGACTTCCCACACAGGTACAAGAGGAATGTTATGTTGTTTGGGTTGGGTTTAACGCTTAGTCGACCGTGCTATCAGCACAGCTCAGAGGACGCAAGTGACGAAGAAACTCTGTAGAGTAAGGCAGGTCTAGTCAACAAACGGCTTCTCATGGTTTAGTCGAGGACATCCTAAGAAGGAAAGTGAAACGCCATGAAACCTCTGGAAAGAACAACTAACACAACACTTTATAACCCCTATTAGGGACATTTTACCAGGAATTCTTATCCCCCGTCCTAAAACGGAGGAAAGGGCCTGAAAGATTTTGTTAATAAACGTTCAACCTACAGACAAAAATCTAGAAGATACAACTGACGATTATACTATAAAACCAAGAAAAATGACCAACCTACTCCTGAGAAACTCTAGACCCAAAGCAGAACGCTTTGAAAGGACCAATGTCGTCTATGCCTTCAAATGCCCACTTGGGGCGGCGTAAGCCCCAAAAGAAATCCATATTAGGCAAGACACAAAAAATCTTTCCAGGCGATGAAAATGCCAGCAACGGGAGGGCCTATATCAAGGAACATATAAATTATCTTCCCACAACCAAACCATCACCAGGACCTTTTTAACAACACCACCGAAATCAGAAGATAAAGAGACAACAGGCGGCTTGAATCTGCGAGGGCACTACACATCAAGAAGTCAACACCAACAATCAACGGCCAATTAAGCAAACTAATTCGTACCCACACAAAGACTCCGATCCAAAATAGAAACATCCAGAAATATGGGCCAATAGTCCTTGCGTACAGATCTATTCTCCCTTTAGCTTCTACAATGTTTGTTTTTGTGTTTGTTCTCACCTCACCCCAAACATTGTAACATGTCCACGCACCAAT